>JADWOT020000009.1:6513380-6804262 GCA_036345935.2 Taenia hydatigena
GCCCACACTCAGCAAACATTCCGCGTAGCCCTGCCCTCCTCTCCCTCTCCCTTTCTCTCTCACATACACACACACACTCGCTGATGAGGGCACCAAGTATTGGCCTGTTGCGTTAGCACACCTTAAATTCCAGCCACTGTTTACTGCTGTTTACAGTTTACTACTGTCCATTTCTCACTTCAGTTCAATTAACCTCATCAGCTGGTTTAAATTCGAAGAGAAACTTTGGCGACGACCGCAGGGAAAACAAAACGTCCATCGTGGTAGACTGAGGAACCAACGAGCGGTTTCAAGTCCAAACTTGCAATCAAATAAATCACCCAAACTAGGTAAAGCCTCACCCCACAGAGGAAAAGGCGAACCCAAAAGGTAGTAAGAATGAGAACCACATGACTCCGCGCGCGCCTGAACGAATTCAGAGGCAGTTCAAGAGTACGCACCAGTTGCCATGATAACTCAACATTGTTTTTCAACAGAGAGACTACCTTTTCTTAAATGTAAATAGCTAAAACTTCTGAGGCTGAATTTAGGTTTGAATAAATTGACCAATTTATGCAACGGTCTGCTGTATGTAAAATCGAAGTTTTAAAACCACAAAAAGAACGAGATCAAATGTAAAAAAAGCAAGTGAATGAAAAAGCCATTGTTTTTAAGATCCAGATACAAAACAATAGGAGAGAGGGATAAAATAAGTTGATGCAAGAAAAACGCTGACACCGTGGGGTACTAAGCCTCCTCGATAGCGGTGTTTGAGGGAGGAGTGGAGGCTTGAACCGCCGTAGCGGTGGCAGGGGGGATGGGTGTAATCATGGTGGAGGGTAATTGGGCGAGGGCACCTCGTGCCTTAGGCCGCTTGGGGTGTCGGGATCGGCTCTTGGTCTTGCACAGAGGACAAATGGGTGCGTTGCGGTGAATGAGCTGTTGGCATGCCTGGCACGTCTTCATCGGCGGCTGTTGCTGCGTCTGAGACGGTAGTGGAGGTGGTGGCGGCGGTGCGGGCGGGCCCGAGTAGGGGCTAGACTGGGGTACCATGTTGATCCCGCAATCTAACATCACATCGTTCAGGCGTAGCGACTGTGTGGATGCATGCGCTTGACATTCCGCTGGGGTACGGAAAAGAGCAGATTATAAAACATCTGGGTGCAAAATGCCTCAAAAGGTGCGTCCACATATTCAGCTATAACTCAGGTGATCCATAGAATGCTGTGATGAGAGCGTGCAGCTAGCATAAAATAGATTTAAATTTGCAAATAAGGGTCCGCATGTGAAGTTATCAAAACATTCCCGCACCTCTTCGCATTCCAAAACAAATTGCCAAGATTTTTCGCATGTTTACATTCCCTTGTGATTCTTTTTTTGGCGCTGACCTTCTTATAACACCTGAAAAAATGTAATGTTATAAACTACTGCCTTCTCATCATCACTACACACAAAGCCTCACCTCTTAGGGCTTATTTGAACAGTCAAAAAAGACGTAGAAGGCGCTGTGCCTGAACCAGTCTTCTAATCCAATTGTCTGAGAATTCCCAAGGCGTGGACTGCTCTATAGGCGCGGATGATGTCCTATATTAACAAAAATTCCCTTATCGAATCGAACTTTCTAAGGGAATGTGAGCTTTAACTTGCTCTGAAGAAGTATGCATTGAATTACATTGCACATGATAGCAATAACCTCATGTTCATGACAGACTTCGAATGAAGTCCCTTTAAATCCTGAAGAAAGCTCAAGATCGACATTCATTCCGACTACTGAATTTATCACAAAGCTGTAGATTATGAACTGTAAACACAAATTTCACAGACTTCATGCTGTCCTCTTCATGACAATGGATCGTGTGCCGGGAACAAAAGCCTAGCAGCTCCCGTTTGCACACAAACAACTAAATGATACACCTTAACGCCGTCCAGTGCTATGAGTTAGGTTCAACCTTATTCCTTAGCTCTTAAAATTGTTTCCTTTCCTTTTACCCAAACCAGCAACACGATTCTTTCGACATTCTTGGTGATCGTAGTTAAAGTAAGTCAGCCAATTTTACGAAATAAAAATTTCGCAGCTGGAAACCTTACGTGCCTTTAGTACAATTTGCACATCGTTAAAAAATAGCTTACCAGACGGAAATAGCCATACGATACACGCAAAAAGCTACTCTTCATCACGTCATTGCAAACGTCAAAAAATATAAAAAAAAAGCTGAAACGTTTTGGAAGCCCTCTACACTCGGGAAATGTTAGATCCAATCAATTACATCAGTCATATTGAAAGAGCAGCGTAAGACAAGAAATGGTTCTAACACAAGTTTTGATAAGTATTCCAAGACCAGTAGCTAGGTTATCAACCCTTCGCAGGCTCTAGTTTCCATGACTGCAAAAGAAATTGTGCTGAAAATAAAACATCAAAATCTTTAGCTGTTTAAGAAAACCTAAAGCTAAAATTCATTTGCTCGGAAAAAATAGAAAGTGTGAGTCCACCCCATCCAGCAAATAACAGTAGCGCTGCCATGTGAACAAAAGGCGTTGTCAAATTTAAAGAATTCAAGCTATAGTTTGATCGTATCATTTTCGTGGATGTGCCATCAGAGCCACCACATCAAGGAGTTCAAGCTAGAAGTAAGTGGAACAACGACTGTGCCAGAATCTAAGCAACGTTTGAGGAGGTTCTAAAAATATGAGAATATAAGGCCTGTAAAAGGCCTTTGTTTCAAATGAACAACTTTGGGTAAGAAAGCGTAAATAGAAGTAGTTTTTTAACAATGAATTGAACATAAATCGAACTAGAATAGGATTAAATATCAAAAAATCTAGCAGAGGATACTAGTTTTTTATTTGTGTGAGGTCTCCAATGCTACTTAAGGAAGTCTAAAAGGACACAGAGATGTAGGCAATACACCTAGCCATCTCAAAAGAGAGAGCTACTAAATGTAATAACTTACTTTTGCCCAAGTTACTTGAAGGTACGTCGTTCAGACCCCCAATCTCAGTAGCAAACTGCTTCGCCCAGCTATGATCTCCATGACGGAATGAGGAGAGCCAGACTGCGATGTGCTCCTGACTGAGAGCGGAGGAGACCGGCAAAGACTCCAGACACTCAGAGATTGGAGGACCGCCTGGGGCGCCAGAAGGGGAGATGTGCAATGGGGTGGTTGTCAAGGGTTGTATCAAAGCCAATGCCTCCGGACATCGTTTGTCCTCCAGACTTAGGAGCCCCAAATTTGTCCGAATGCTGTTTACCTCCGCTAGCAACTCACTATAGTCGTTGGAGAGCTTGTGAGCCAACTTGAGAGTCTTCAATTTGTCAATTTTTGCCTCAAAAATTGTTTGCTCAATCTATTTTGAATTGTCAAAGAAGTTTCAAAAATAGTTATTTGTACGCATTTTCATAGAAAGGATTTTGAATTAAAAAGCGCAGCATGTACAAGAAATGATAACACGATACCCTCAATATTCAGAGATATAACGTGGTAAAATATGATTTAACGAGGATTTATTATTTTAAATAAGATTATCAGCTTGCTAATTATCATTATACGCAACGTATGCTGAATCAGCGCATGAGGAAAATAAAAAAGCAGTAGGAAAAAGTGCGTCCCAATAAAACCTATATGTTGCAAATATAACGAGCTACTGGAAGTCAATTTCAAAAACGTGGTACAATGCAGCATAAAAAAGTGACTGGCTGATAAATATAATAACCACGCAAAAGTAGCCTACAGCAGCAATATCCTTCTCAACGAGCCTAAGTTGCTCCAAATGGAATGATTTTTCCTGTAACAACATTTCCAACTCAGCTTCATACTCATTTATGTGAAGGGACTCCCTGGCAAAAAAACCAACTGCAACAGCCAGTTTATCAGATACATCAGAGAGCTCCTTTGACTTCTCCCTTAAATCAATAACACCAGGTTATCTCAAACGGGTACCTTGTCTTTTTTATTACATCTAATTTAGAAAGTCCATTTTCAGTTACAGACATCGCTGAAAAAGAGCCGACATCCAATATGCGAGCCAATAGAGGTCCAATAATAATTAACTGAACCAGTAAATTATAACACACATTACACTTGTTTCCTGTCTTATTAAGTGCTTAATAAAAACACTTTTAAAAAGCAAAAAAGTGCGCTTAGTCATTTTATAGTGCGATATTTTATTAGCGCAAGCAAATTTAATAAATGGTCGAAAATTACTACTCAATTACCAAAAAACTAGCACTGAATTTAAAGATCCGCTGAAATAATTAGCATCAAATGCAAGAAAGGTAACGTGAAATAGTGCGGAACCCTGCACACTCCAATTTGAAACTTGTCACAGTAGCGCAGTTTCTGGAATTTCAGCAGGTGTAAAATCCTATCTTAAAAAACAAAGACAAGAAAGTTTTTGGTGGCACTGAACTCTTCTTACATGTCACTCGCAGTCTGATTTGCATTCGTGTCATTATGGGACTTTCGTCGGTATTGGGGATTGCATGAATTGCGTGCATTTGCACTGGTAGTTTTTTTGCTTGCCTTTCTGCAAATTTTTTTCCCCTTGAGTTATACCCTAGACTAATTTTAATTGGAATTGTGTTTAATGCATATCGTTTGTAAAGCACTACTAGTCGTCATGCACCTGCTTACTATGTTTTTGTTACTTTTTTGTAGGACTGATAAATTTTGAACTTAATGGTCTGGCGATTTGGCCTCTAGATTGTAGGATTAGTGTGGTTTCCCACCTAATCAGGTTCTCATTATGATGCCCAAGAGAACCTGTATTCGTTGATAATTTTCCAACTTGCTCTCTTTTAAAATGATTGCACTCGCACTTTGGCCCTCACTTCACACATTTACGCATTGATTTGCTCGCTCACTACTTCCTCGAATGTTCATGTATTTAGACCCAGGAAGTTTGCGAAGGAATAGTGGCCAATTATGGGTCACTATTGAGTTAAGATGCTTATAGTTCATTGAATGCACAAATACTTTAGTTTTGATTTAATGTCAGGTATGATGAACTTGCGGCCCTACGTAAATTGGATGCAGCGTTTTACAATTTACGGGACGCAAGACGATATCTATGTTGTTGCGTCAGACCTACCGGAAAAACATTTTCGGGTTATGAAGATATCAAGAAAGCCAGTAGACATTTGTGACCCAGGTTCAGAGCCTACATTACCTTCAGAGACTATTTATGACTTAAAATGGCGACTGAATATCCAAACTGACTCCCGCACTTACACAGGGAAGGAATTGGCATGCTTTCTACAGTCTGTCAAGGCCATGAGTCCGGTAGGTTGCACTTTTGCGTTATTTGATCTCTTAAAGATCACTACGCCTGCGACAGGTCGCAGTTCGAACTCCACCTCAAATCCAGTTGCCCCACTACACGATTGTAAGTCGACTGTATCAACTACGTTCCCTCTCTCTGCCGGCAGCTGTCATCCCCTCACCAAATCCCTCACCGGAGTTGGTCTTGCCGGCTTTATTCGATTTTTAGCTGGCTATTACCTCATTGTTATAACTCAACAGCGAGAAATAGCACGAATTGGGGAACACAGAATTTACAAGGTTCGGCACTGATTTATCGGTAACGATTGCTATGCATACAACATTGTACTAAGTCGTAACAGTTTATAACTTGTCAGCTTTAAAAATGTTTTGTCGATTCCCTCGTGTTACCCCATTTTTTGTGTAAAGGACGACTAGTTCGATTGCCCGACCAATAAAATAAACTCTGTCTAATGCATAATCGTGACTGAATGCAATTTTACTAATTTATTTCATCAAGTTTAACTTTCCAAGGTTTCAATGAGACAGCTCTTTTGTATGGATGACGATATTTTTACCTGTGTTAATTGGTCTTCTAAATTCAATACAGTTGATGTGTTCGTTTCACATTTGCAAAAAATTGTCGCTAGTTATTTGTAGCAGTTTTGATACGGGTTTTTTCGCATTTTAGATCGAGGAGACCAAAATGGTGTATGTACCTGGAGACATTTCGGTTTCATCGTCAGGAGATGGAAAAAACAAAAACCTGTCATCTTCGAATCCGCCCGAGGAGTCGCGCTACCTCAAAATGTTTCAGGGCTTGGAATTGAACAGGCACGTATACTTCAGCTACACCTACGATCTGACCAGGAGTCTCCAGACAAATATGAAACCAGTGAGTAGCATGTTTGTACTTAACCTACACCTCTTCCGCCCATCCTTTTAATTTCATGTGTTTGTGAAATATACCTTACATTAAATGATTGCTTTGATTTTTGCATCAAGTTGGGAGTCTCAGGGGATATTCCTGGCTTAACAGAGGGCGTGGCAGCTTTCCGAATGGTTCCGGATTCGCGATTTCTATGGAATTTCTCTCTCCTGCCTCCTCCCTTTCAACCCAATTCCGGGGTCACCTCTGACTGGTTCGTGAGCTTGATACATGGATTTGTTAAGCAGACCTCTCTCGTATCGTGTGGGTTGCCCGTATCTATCACCCTGGTGGCGCGGCGGTCGCGCTTCTTTGCAGGAACTCGATTTCTCAAGAGGGGGATCAATATTGACGGAAATGTCGCTAATGAGGTGCACTTCTGTAACACGCTCTGTTATATCCCAGGAAGGAATTATTTTATCATGAATTAGGATTTTTATTAGGGATTGCTGGAAAGGAATTATATTTAGCATGTTAAATGACGGCGGGAGTGTCAAAGGTTAAAAGCATTTGCAACTAGACCGATTAGATGCTGGTCCGCATCTTTTTACCCACATTAACCTAACCTGAAAATTAAAATAGTAAACACTATACCCTTCTCAGTAGATTGTTTTCATGCAAACATTTCTTAGGCTATTTTTCGCAAAATCCACTTACCGATATAGCTGGAATGTCTTTCGATTCTGCCGATAGTTCTGTTTTTTTCATTCGGTGAGATTGTCATCGTTGCGTGGAGCTTCGTTGAAGCTCAGTAAATCCGTCCGGTGGTAGCGATTTCATACATATACCAATTTCTCGTGATTAGGTTTTAACTTGCTTTGCTTTTCCATAAACTGGGAAAATACTCACTTCATTTAATCCACCGAGCGGCTTGTAGATACAGGAGCCTCACAAAATCCGTTATCACATTTTTGAACCGTAAACTCCTTTTCTGATCAGCTTATTCATAGATTTCCTCAGATATGCTCCAAATATATTTGTAAATCCATTTTCGCTTTCATAATTGCTATAATTCAATAAGCTGATTCAGATTTTCGACAGAAATGGTTCAACTAACAGATTTTTAGCCAAAATTAGCATGAAAATCACGAAGTTTGCCATGGATCCCGCGTTTTAGCATCCCGTTTCAGGACGAAATCCCTCACACGCAAAGTGGTTTGTGATGTGCTTCAAATTTGCTTAATTCTCACCCATCTGGTTGCATCTAGATGAGATGCAATACTTACAGTAAAGGGATCCTACTCAATCTATAAGGGATGGCCTGGGTTTCTGCTTATTTCTACTTTTACTGGTACAGGTGGAGACGGAGCAGATAGTGTGCGATACGGCGGAGCCCACGCTGTCGCGAATGCGCGTCTCCTCGTTGGTGCAGCACCGTGGCTCCGTGCCCCTCTTCTGGTCGCAGGACACTGCTCGTCTGGTGGTCGGGAAACCACCCCTAGCCATCACGGTGAGTTGCCTTTGCGTTGCTTTCACGAAAGCCTCTTAGGAGTGGTCTTTTATGTGTTTTTTCTTTTTTATAATTTGGCGACAAATCTGAGTTCATAAGAATAACGTTCTTTTATCAGTGGATCGACGCGGTGTGCGTCGGACTTCAACAATTGGTTAGCAGGAAGCAATAGGTCAAACCTTACATCCTTGCAACTATTCTAATACTATAAAGCTAATGCGGAATATTTGATGTTTTAGTGGGAGGATCCCTCCTACGAGGCCTTTGGCAAACACTTTGCTGATCTCATTGAAAGACATGGCGCCCCTGTGATAGTCTTGAATCTGATGAAGCAAAGAGAAAAGCGTCGCTTCGAACAACAACTGACTGACGGATTACTCGAGGGGATAAAGTACCTCAATCAGGTCAGTGTTTTTATCGGTTTCTTTTTCCAACTTAACTCTGTGTGGGCTTTTAGCAGTTGCTACTATGTCTTCGTTGACACCCATTTTAAATGCGCAGTTGCTATTAATACTCCGTGTATATCATAAATGTGATTCTGTTAGGACGCTTTTCCTGCCTATGACAGAGCTGCGAATGTCGGTGTTTTCGGGTCTGAATTACTACGACGAAAATTCTTAAACAGTATCTTTTCGGATGAAATGGTTATCGGGAATAATTTCACATAAGAATAACTGAGAACGTTTTTTAATACATATCGTAATAGTCACTAACTAGTTATCATCCAACTATCATGAACTAAAATTTGAGTCAGTCCCATCAACTTTTGACTCTTTTTTCTGGTAAGTGAATAGGCCATCCAAGCTTTCTTATTTTTCTTGCTAATCTTGAAATGTTTTCAAGATATGGCCTTACATTCGTTCAACCAAGCAATCATTAAAGAGGGGTCTTTGTAAATAATGAAATTAAATATATGCTTGAAGACATTACAGTGCTTTCATGGGTTCACTTTCGTGATCCATCTGAAAAGCGTTGTGCAAAATGGCTTCTCGCAGACCACCATTGCACTCAACATAAATATGTTACATCTCTCCGTCAGTATTTTGATGTGCTATCCGATCTACAACCGTTTCCATGCCGAAAAGGAGCGAGTTCTTTAATAAATCATCAAGAAAGTAGATGCCCCATGTTTACAGTTTGCGCCGAAACTTCGGTCGCCAGGGGATTGGGGCGAGACGATACCTCCAATCACCTACGTCAGCTTTGACATGGCGCGCATCAAGCGATCGCCCAAAATTCCCGCCCTGGACCGACTGAAGGTCATCGCGGAGGAGTGTGTGCGGCGGACAGGCCTCTTTTTTTCCGCTGGCTGCCCTACAACTAGCACCCGTGAGGAGTACATCCAACGTACTGGGCTCCACATGGGTTCTGGCTTGTGGTGAGTTCTGCTGCCATGCCACATTGCATACATCGACCTTATTGCTCGACACTGGGGATCCAACGACTTGCTTAGACTCAGACCAATGTGGTCTATGTCTGTGAGGATTCTTGATGCACCCAAAATTGGACCTTTTGATTGAACATGAAAAATGATGAAAAGTGCATAAGAGCAAATGTTTTAGTTATTAAGTTTATCAAGTCTTTCCCTCCAAATCGCAGGTTGAAATTGGAAAGAAAGCTTTGCCGTGAATTTGCCTTTTTCTCCGCGGATTGCCTTTTTATATACTCATTCAGGTGCCATATCCCGAGAGCTTTTTTTGAATTATTTACCGTCACTTCTATCATCCAAGGTAAGTAAGAGTAGGTGCTGTGTCTGTTTTAGGCCCTGCGCGACCCCCTTTTTCTGGTGATGACACGCAGGTCTTTAATGGGCATTTCAGTAAGGTTATTTTTGGCGGACACACGGGCATGTTTTGGGCTGTTTGTTCTGAACTGGTGTCTTGGGCATGGGTACTGATCACAGAGTTGGACCAATCCCGTCTTAAGCCAATGCTCTGGTGTGGTCGCAAAAGCCCATTTTCTTCAAGGGCTAATCATCTTATTGCCTGTGTTCTTAGCCCCCGACAACAAGGAATAGTGCGCACCAACTGTGTCGATTGCCTGGACCGCACGAATACCGCTCAGTTTGTGGTTGGTCATGTGGCGGTGGGGTATCAGCTGCGAGCCTTAGGGCTGTTGGCACGATCCCAGCTCTCTTTCGACTCCATCATTTCCAGGCTGCTTCGGGTGAGTCACGCTATTGCACTTGTTAGTCTCGCATACAAGATAAAATCATCGACAACAAAAGCGGTATCATTGATGTCTCAAAGGATCTCTACGAGGAGCACGGTGATGCCTTGGCCTTGCAATATGGTGGCAGTGGAGTGGTGCACAACATCGAAACTTACCAAAATCCCTACACATCTCGTGTCACTTCTCGAGACATAGTGCAAACAATCTCTCGGTTAGTACTCGGTGAAATCTTTCCTGTGTTTTGTATTCTCCTCAGTGGTATTATTTCGTGTGTTTGCTTTTGTTTCAACAGTTATTACTCGAACAACTTCGTCGATTTCGAGAAGCAGCTGGCAACAGATCTCTTTCTACGTATTTTTCGACCGGGTGCGGGACCTTTGGTACTACCACCGGGTGGAGAGTGGCGCCGTCCGGAGGACGCCGCGGCGGTGGCTGCGGCGGTATCGGTGCGCTCAGGCCAGGCCTTCCTCTTCTCCTCCGACCCAGCTTTTGAGGCCTACATTCATTGGCTGCAAGCCTGGGCCACTTTGGATCCCTATCGCTTCTCCCCCACGGCTTGGTTCCCTCGACCCACCTTCCTCGCTAGGCAACGCGCTCTCAGGGGATGGGGCATCTGGACCACGGCCGACGGCAGCGTTGAAGTCGACAAAGAGAAGAAGAACACTTCCTCCTCCTCCCTTCCGGACACGGAGATATCCTTTCAGCTCCTCAAACTGACAGAAAATGACCCAGGGTAAATAAATAATAACATCGCTTCTCCTTTTCTTCCTTTCCACTGAGTTATGAAATTGCTTCAATAACAACACCGGTGAGAATCATCTGGATCCCTATCCCATCCAACGGTTTGTAGTTACCTGTAAATCTGATTTATAAATAGTACGTGAACGATGTCCGCATTTTTTTACTACCTCATGACCCGTGATTGTGCACAATCAAGCGTAAGCTTAAGATTTTCTGGAGAAATACTATGAAACAGAATGGATAAACACTCGCATTGTTTCTAGTGATAGTCTTCATGCTCAGTATATTTCAATTTCAAAGCGCGTTTACGATCAAGTGAACCATGATGTAAGTAATATGAAGCATTCATTACGTTTACAGTTAAATGGATTTGACCTGTAGATGGTAGTAAGATTGTGATCTTGATGTGCTTTGTACAGAGGTGACTGGTTTTCGGAACTCTATCGACCCCACGACTGGACCCACTTCTACGACTTGACGTACCATCAGTTGCCACTGGCAACCAATGAAAGCGGCTCCAAACAAGAGGGTTCCTCTCTGAATTTCTCTCATACTGGCCCAGTGGCCTCAAGTCGGACAGCAGGTGAAGTGCAGTCGTGTGAGAATGATTTGCTCTCCGAAATAGTTACAATAGAAGAGGAGGAGGCGAGAGAACCAGAGGGTAGCAACCGGAACACTCTGTACAATCCAATGACCACAATCACCCAAGCGCCACGGACCGTGGTCGCACATGCCTCTTCTTCATTATCCGTTATCAGTAACAGGGAAGATACAAATATTTCGGACAGGTAACTTCCAGTCTGCTTCACTAGTATAATTTCACAGGTGTTCTTCAACAGCATTTGGGGCGGTGTGGTCTCCTTGTTAGTACCACTGCAAAGATGCATCATGTGTCGATGATGAATTAAGAAGTAAATGTGCTACACTGAGGGTCTTCATATTCCTTACCTGTAGCGTGAGTTGATGCTAATGCTTATGTGTTGTGTCTTTCTCTTCAAGTACTTCACAGGACTCGGATACCTCTGCAGTGTCAAAATGTTTTTTGCAGTGTGGAACAGCGCGTAATGGCGACACCTACAGACGTCATCCATCTTTACCACTTACCGAGACCCTCACGCCGACATTGGCGGATGGCGGTACTTTACCCCTTCTGACGAAGTTCACACGTGTGCGGTTGAGCGAATTGACAGGTTGGATACAACGGGGCGACGATCCAACCGCAGAGAGATCGAAAATGCTCACTCAGTGGGGGGAGATCGAAGACGAGGAGAGTTCAAGCGATCGAAGGGGCTCGTGGTCCAATGTACCCAGAAGATTTGGTCTCTGCTCTAATTCCAGCTCCATAAAACTTAGAAAACCGTCCAGTGAAGACATGCGAAAGTATCGAAGTAAGATCTTTTGCATGCAACCCAGTGCTCTCGATTTGCGTATCTTGTACTCTAGGGATAAGAAGAACTGCTTGCAATATTTTACCGCAATAACTAAGTAAAGTGCCACAGATTGATTGAGGTTTTTACGAAGTTAATTTGAATGCTTACTAGATTTACTTGCACCCTGAAAGCGATTATTTTACCTTTGGCCTTCGTACATTTGACGGTACGGCGATGCTTTAAAATCATTTTACGAATAAGCTTGAGTGATCTTCATCTACTATTCTTTTTGCGTTGGTGAGTATGCATCGCTCATTTCGTTATTTGGTTTTTTCAGAATATGCATCAATCCCACTAGCGAGCGTGGACATCTCGCTCGCCGACATCTTGACAGTGAGCCCCGCTTCCATGAAGATTTACCGGGTACTTTTGTTTTGCACGATATCCTACATTCAAACATGGTTGGAGGAAAAAAGACCAATCATTAGGCGATGGGGTTATGCTCCTAAAACTCTGCTCCTTCGCTTTTGTGCCGTTTCTGAGAACCTCTCTCTTTTCGATGCTTCTTACCTAGTGATGGCCTATCTTCTCTACCATTTAATCCCATTTACTAGGAGAATACGCCATAATAAGTGCTTCACGCGAGTCTTGGTGGTGCCTTTTTGTGTTTTGGACGTCATTTCAGTTCCCTAATGTTTAACTTTAGATTATTTAGATACCCCCAAGTTGTATTCACAGTCAGCATTACACACATTTAGAAGTGAATGCCGCTTCGTGAACGGTGGAACCTTCGCCACTGCATGCTTTTTCTAATTTTCAGAATGCAGTTAAACTATCTCAAACGGGGACATGCTCGATCGCCAATGAATCAATTGTGATGTACCAAAGATTTACGAATATGAAAAGACTAATCCCGTAGCATTTTGCACTTTTGTATAAATAATGAGGCGCTTAAGGGTTATATGAATTGAGGACTTGAAAGCGCAGTTCAAGGTGAGTGGGCCGCGTCATTTTATCAGATCCCCACTTAAGCGCATTTCTGCCGATGCCATTAGCTGCGCACTCTCATCTGGACTATCGTTTCGGTGCCCCTATTCAATGTTCAACCAGGTCAAGGGTAGATTCCTTGGCCCGATTTGTCCGTTGGTGGCGCTTTCATCATAATTCACACTAGCTAGGGGGGGGGGGGGGGTTTCGCGAAAGGTGCAGGAGAAAGTTGGAGAGTCGAGGTGGCACATTGTTCAGCTCCAGTGTCCCTCATTAGGAATGCCGCTTGCATTAGGGGCGGGTCAGCTTGATGGATCCCAAAAACTAAGAATGTATATCGTGAATCCTCCTTGTATTAGGCACCAGCATGCAAAATTTAGCCTCGTATGGAACTCTATGAAATTTAGTGTATGTTGGTGGGGAGGTCTTTTTTTAATTATAGCCATGCAAATATTTGCTGCTAAAACTAGTTAGATAAACAAAAACGTAAAGTTCCAAGGGATTCTAACCAAAACTAAAGGCTCTGTGTGCCTTAAAGAACGAAAAATCAATTTGGTACTGTAGTGTGGTTTGAAGCCCATACATAATACCGATGATGAGTTGGCCTAACACACTAATTAACCTTTACGACCAGGGCACGTCATGTCGGATGGTGATCTGTTCGTTTCACCATTCCTCAACATTGATCCTTCACTTTTAGTGAATGTTAGTTTGTTATTTTAATGCATTTCTTCTAGGATCCATCAGATCAGTTTATCTTCCCAGAAGGAGATAGACACCGAGGTCGTTTCGAGCGCTCTTTTTCTGAGATAGGCTCAATGGTAATTGGCGGTACGTGGAGCAATCATCCAATATATATTTTGTAGGTTGCGCTTTTGGAGGATCAAGGGCTTTGTATTCGGCTTTGAAAGACCCAGAGCTTACAAAATTACCTACGAAAGCCTTGCAGCGGACCCAGATTCTAAATCACGTTACGAAATCCGGCGCCTCGTGGGCGCAAACGGCTGGAAGCATCGGTCTTATCTACGCCATCTCTGATTTTGTCATCCACAAACTCCGTGGTGGCGCTGATGATGAAATTAATATGGTTTCTTCTGCGATGATCACTGGTCTCCTATATCGTTCTCCTGGTAAGTTTGGTGCTATCTTATCACTGCTTAAAGACCAAATTTATTGCTTCAATTGTTTTTGTCTCTAAGTTTACACCTAATGCAGCAGATGAAGTAGCTTATCTCTAACGCTCCATATTCACCTGTAAGGTTCAACCATGATCTAGCTAACGTGTTTGCCTTGGGCATCTTTTCAGGACTATTTGCTCTCGGCGGTTGGCAACGCTGCCTTCGCGGCGGAGCTTTCGGTTTAACCATTGGGCTTGCGGGAGCTGCCTTCACCAGTTGGGATCGCATTAAGGAACTGCTTGGCGCCTAGCCTTTGTTGATGTAGTTTGTACAGAAATGGTCTAGTGACGTCTTTCATACGTCATTTTGTAAATTGCCGACAACTTTACTAAACTTGACAATAATTTATCGTTATTTTAAGACACTTTTCGGTGTTAAAATCTCGGTGCTCTCTGGTTGGTGGTGGTGCGTCCCTTTCTCCCCACAAAAGCGCGGCAATCGGCTATCTCCTGTAGGCGGAGTTGAGCTTGTACTTTTCTCAAGGCGGCAGTCGACTCCCGTCTTAAAATCCAAATTGATCGGGAAACAGCACCACTTAGGGCGGGTTGTTTCCGCTGGCACTGAGGTAGTGGTGTACATGTGTAAAGACGGATTTTGCTTGCATGGTATCGGGAAGTGCTGACAGTGGTGAGTGGCGTTTCGGCATGTTTGATTGATGAATGTTCTAAATGGGAAGATAATCGTTGTGACTGGATGAGTGATGAAGGAAGTTGTTGAGCAGGGCTACGCAACGGATTGAGAAAGCTTGATAGCATTAAAGGAATGTTGTTTAGGACCCGACAAGCCTTTAAGGATTTCTGAATGAAATATTATTAAGTAGAATTGGGGCTTATTAAACTAAAAACTTAAAATGTAGTGCCATCACAAAAATCTGACCTAAGAACGCTAATCAAGTTTAAGCTGATTTTGCTGATAATGACTTCGAAAAAGCAGGAAAATACAATGCAACTTATACAATCACAGACATACAAATACTTTGAAAATGGTACAAAATAAAGGCATCAGAACAAACTGTATGCTTATATTTATCCATCAAAATGGGATGAAAATGATACTGTAGCGTTTCGATGCTTCCCTGAAGTCGAAAGAAGACATGATGCTGAACTGGAGCCCCTACGTTGCCTGTTGCCAAAACCGAGAGTTAAACAGGCAATCACTCTATTTCAATGCTTTATTTATGGGTTTACTTATCCGTTTTAATTTTACAGAGGTTTGAAAATCCGCATTTATGCTTCTGCCGGGCGGCAAGGCTTCTGGGCCATACCAGGAGCTCTCCAGCCCTTCTGCACGTCGGCAATGCATTTTTTGGCTAATGTTATGACATCTTTCGACTTTAGGAAAGAATAAAAGGCTAAGCATAAACTACAAGCACGCGTAACTAGGACAATTTACGCAGGCTTACACATGGATGGTCTCTGCCTCGTATCCACCAAGGGCGTACACGTTGACCACATTCTCCTTCCGTTCCCATTACGTACGATGTCGGCCATACCATCCGTTCTGGAGTCGAATTCTATCGCTTATCTGGTTGCAAATCTCAACTGGATCCGGGAGGCACGGGTACAGGACATCAAATTGTAAAAGCTGAGGACTATGTTGATACTAGTTGTTGGTGCACTTTTACAACCTTTGGGGACCCTATTTGGCGCATTCACATTCGATACCTTCGTAAACACTTGACGTGATATTCACTTTATTGCAAATCCACCGCGCTTGTATCTAATTCAACCGCTCCAACTCCTAAATGTGATAGGGTCCTGTGAAAGACTAAATGAAATCCATACTTTGGGTGGCATTTGAGGCCAACGGGTCGCAGTTTTTATGCTATTGGAGCCTGATGGAGCAGAGGCGCTCCTGACAAGACCTCGATCACCTACATGTACCCACACAGAGACAAAGCATCAGTCATGCTTTACTCGACTTTCTATCGGACGGTTTAAGGACAAAACGATATCACTGAACAGAACCCATCCTACTTATTTCACACACATTTGAATGTGCCTACCCCCAGATCAAAGAGGTATCAGGGACTCTGAGGGCATGCGATGGCTTCCCGCGCACGTACCATTGAGTCTGTGAATTCAAAACGCAACTCATTTTACGAGCCTATCTGGCAAGCGCAAGTAATCTAGCTCTTAAAATTAGCCCCGTTTTGTCCAAAATCGCCCAATCTACTTCCACTCCTTTCTCGGTGCGTAAATAGAAAGTCGGAAAACGTTTTGTATCTTTTAAAAATGTGTACATCAAAAGATAATGAGTTTGGCGACTCAAGCAGAAGGCGTATATGGCGGCAATAAATAGCAGTACTTGTTGTTTGGAGGCCGGGATTCAACAAATTTTAAACAAGACACCGTCAGTTTGATGTTAGTCTGGATGTTCAATGCAGACTTGAAGAGCCTTATCATGGGCATAGACTCGAGCATATCCAACGATAGCTGTCGACAGTGCCAGAGAGTATATTGCGGAGACCATGACCATCGCTGCCATGAAACGCTGAAATAAGCATTAACAAGCCACTCCAGCGCCCACCACAACTTAAAAACAGGCAAATTTTTCTAGTCATGTTTAAACTGATTTAAAGGTCACTCTTCGTACAGCAGAGGTAATATTGCCAATCATGTCCTATGGGTGAAAAGAGATGTAGAAGACAAAAACGGGGGTCGCACCGCTAGCAGTAGAAGCATGGAAACATTGACACCCAAAAAGATTGATGAAGAAGGAAACATTGATTCAGTTAGTTATCAGGACGCTTTTTCCTTTTAAATGTCGCCATAACGACCACTGGTTCACAAACAGGAATGCAAAGAAAGCATGTTAGGCAGGACTTGATGAATGCGAATTATGCCACCAACCTAAGAGTGTGATGACTTGAACAAACATGCACCACTACAGAAGAATTTCTGCAGGCAAATGAGTCATGTCGATTAAATGTATTGTGGCTACGATGCACGAATGATGCGTGGTTGCCACCTAATCTCGTGTGGTCAATGAAAGGGGCATATCCAAAAATTCTGAAACAGATGGCATAAACAACACAATAATTAAGCTGAATAAAACTACCATTCACTAACTAGGAATCCCTAGATGAAACCTTTCCCAACTCCAAAATTACGATTTCGTGGTTATTAGGACTTCCATAAAAATTACGAATGTTATTAAATGAAGAAATGGAACTCACGAAATACTGAATGGTTTAGCAAGCATTCAGTTAGTAAGTAAAAGAACGGCGTTAGAAGTGACAAATTCGTGGATGCTACACCGAAATCACAGACATTGCGTGTGATAACATGCAATCAAATTGAAACTGTGACCTAAAAATCAAAATCGCATGCTTGCAATTGGCAAAAAGGAAAACTAATGTAGTTTAGCTGGGTACATTTGGCTTCCTTTCACTCCAAGGCACCATACGACTTGAGAACCAAATGAACTCGACTCTGGTGAGTGAGACACAAAGAATAGGGATTAAAAAATGTAGAATTGACAACCTGGTGATATAAAACAGCGCCTCCAATAGCGAAGAAAAGGGCCGCGAAAAAGCACCTCACAACGCCAAGCAGCTGCTCGCCCGTCTGTGCTACGCTGCGTGGCACGAATGCCACAGCATCGCAATATTTGGTGAAAAGGAAGCCGCCAAGGAGTGCGTGCGCAGCCTTCAACAGGCCCTGTGTCACACATAGAACGAAGAGACAGAAGCCGAAGAGGCTGTTTGCTGCGCCGGCAGTTCCGCTGCCAAGCCAGTAGAGAATTGCGGGCATAGAAAAGAAGAGGGCAGAGACTACTACTAACGCACCGATTAGATTTGGGTTTGACCATCTCATAATTCTGTCTCCAAGGCTTGTGTACTCGAGAACGACGGTGCGGGAAAGTAGTTCTGAGGCGAAGAGAGTCCCATAGACAAGAATGAAGTCTGGAAAGGGGAAGAAATCGAGAAAAGGGGTGAAAAGGTTCCTTCGTAAGTAGATCACGAGGTAGGGGAGGAGAAGATAGTCAAAGAGGATAGTTCCTGTAGTGAGGAGTCCCGAGAAGAGGATCATAATCAGTTGTCCGGGTGGGTATCGATTATGCTTGAGCGAAGCAAAGAGGGTGCTTATGATGTACTTGTTACGGATCGTCAAGGCTTGAGAGATCATACCATTGCGGCCCCTAACCTGCAAAGACAGGAGGCTCCGATTAAGAAAGGACAATTGACAAGAGCTAAATAAACTAAACTATGAAAATAAGGGCGCAAATGCGTTGTAAGAGCAATGTTCTAGGTGTATTTGATAAGATACTAGGGCAGTCTAATAATGGCATCGCTTAGCATACCGCACAGATCTTAATGGCACTCTGTGGAGCGTAAAGTCACAGGATGAATAAATCACGTCATAAAAGGTCAAAGCTTACAAAATTAGATAAGAATATAGCGTTTGTAAAACTTTACAGTTGAGCGTATAGAAATGGTGAAATTTGAGAACCGTATGGTTATGGGTCATGTAGGTGATTAAATTTCTACCTCCTAAATTGTAACTACAAATCTAAAACAGGATTACAAACAAAAAATTAACCATTCTTTGGGTAGGAGGAAGAGATGAATAAATTATACCTCACAATTACGTCTGACTCACTTAAGAGAACGTGAAAATCAAAACACATACCTAACTCAAATTCTGAATAAAACAAGCAAGCAATTGTCTTTTAACATTGAAGCAGACTTACAGCTCCAGATGCGCAATCACCTCTACCATTCGATGAGACAGGACAAGTTCGAGAACCGGAGGAACATTGGGCATTATTTTCACATTCAACCGGCATATTCAACAAGCTCCGCACTGCAATATGCAAGCTTGGAACGGAGATAAGAGATAGGAACGTTGACAACCCAGAAAGAATTAATATTGAGTAAAACTCAGTCATTTCCGGACCCACAAACTGCAGGCAAGCCTCAAGAATGAAACAAATCACAAGTGCAATGATAACACCGGCATGAAAGGCTGAATCCTGAAGATCAGGCACCATATCAGCGACGCGCTTGTTGATTATTCCCATTTCCCTTTCCATCTTGATCACGTTTTTAGCGCGCTTGTTGTAGTCCTCTGCGGAGTAAGTTGACCATCCAAAACACAAACGACTGCCAAACATGAAAAAAATAGATAACCAGTTCCAGTTATCGCTTTTGTAAAGTGCCGTCACAAAAACCCCGTTTCCAACTAGGCCTAATATGGTTGGAGCCATAGCATTAAAAAAACTTGGCGAAAGGAAGCGCCGTAAGAGAAGACGCTTGACGAAGCCTGACAAAAGATAAGCAGTTATCAGAGCTGTATAGATAAGGGGATCAAATTTTAAGCGTTTATTTGCTTGGAAGCATAGAATAATGAGGGGAAATGGCCATGAAAGAATCAACGAAACGGAGGAGGTGAAAGCTGTCAAACGAACTTTTCTTTTGCGCTGCAATAAGACAGGGCTTGTTGGTTCGGCACTGAAAGATTCCGCACTTTCATCGGCAATCCTAACCATGTTCTAAAACAAGACCATTGCTAAGGATGAGTACAATCTCTGCAGCATTAAAAAACGAACAGACAAAAAAATTCATAGCTAATGTGGGCAGAAAAAAAAACCAGATTTACACCTCCGATATAACTTCCTTCAAGATATGAAATGCACCATCCCTGAGAGTGAGACCGCATAATTACATGTAAATACTCTCTCCTCAAAACCTTTGGTTAACAATGAGCTTTGGTGCTTTCAAACTAAAGAAACATTCTGCGCTTTGTGAATCTTACATGATGCAAGCTGGAAATGATCACGTGAGAGCCCACTACCAGCTATGCAGCGCCAGAATGCTCTGACGAATAGAAACGGCGAGGACGAACAGGAACACCTGATAGGCTCAGTTAGTTGGTGGGCGCAAACAATCGTTGTGCGTAGTAAAGTAAAATAAAAAAGCATTGTGTTAGGAAAGACGAACTAAAGGATTTTACGACCAAATGCTTCTTCACCAATGACATACCAAACATAGCGTAAATAAGAAGGACCTAACAGTAATGTAGCCTAGTCCTTATGAAACTTTGGTTGAACAGCCTGAATACTTTTTATAATGCATCGGATATTCATTAGACTCTCCATTTTTTAAGGGAGATTTGTGGTGCCTTAGCCATTGCTGTAGCGTCCTGAGACTTCAGTGAAGGCAAAAGAAGGCATTATACTAGGTTGGGTGTATAATTTCGAGTAAATAGAAGGAACGGGGCTGCTGGCATGGTCCAAAGTCCATTCCACCCGGCTGGAGCAATGTGGCCAACCTGATGACCGTAACGGAAACTGGCAGTCAAACAAAGCATTACAATTGCACCACCGACGAGTAGTACGGCATCTGGACCACGCCAGTAAATCTATTTTCTCTGTCAGGCTAAATATATTATTATGCACGAGTATCTTGTTCTCTTTTATTCTAAGAAAAGACTTGCAGCACTGCACTACTCGTTTGTTATTGTGATAAACGTACCTAGCGGAAAACTTTTATCTGCGCGCATTAGCAGGCACCACATTAAATCATTTTGCTTATCTGAGATAGCTATTTGGATTCATTGGCCCTTTACAATAACTATTTCGCGCAAACGGCCTTTTTAACAAGGCATCTTTTATTCGATCAAATTTTGCACGAAATGGAAGTTCGTATCTACGTTAAATAAATTCTTGCCTCCTGCAAGATATATTTAACTGGATATTATTGCACACTTGCAGTGGTATGCAATGTTTTATGTGTCAGAATGAATAAGCGCTTTAGTCAGCTGATCGGGCTTCACGGCGTAATGACCATTGGTGTAGCGTCCCTAGACTTCCTTGAAGGCAAACGAAGGCATAATGCTAGGGAAATGCATATTCAACAAACAAAGGGAATGGAGCTGATGGCAAGACCACGCGGCTTAGGCAATATGGCTAGCTAAGTGGCCGAAACCGAAACCGGCAGTCATAATAAACAGATTTCTACAATTGAGTTATGCCTGCAGCCTCCAAATCTGTCTGTGCGGCTCATTACGACTTCATGGGCGACTCGGGAAGCCAAATTGGAGGCAGCAACAAAAGAATCGGACCCAAAATTATAACTGTTTCGAATTCTGTGCTGGAACCTTACATCTTAACAGACTGGTAACGAACTGATCGGTAATGACTCCTAAAAAGGAGTCCAACATGACCTAAGCCTTCGGCAATTGCTTCGTTATCAGCAAAGTATCATCCATATCCTAAGCGTCACATGGATTAAAGCACTTGAAAAGTGCTTCATAGGGATGTTCACAGCAAATCAATGATTAGGAGCTAAGTCAAGGAAATAGAAAGAATTCAGATGGATAAACGTACACATAAAAGGCTGGATAGCACAAAACGCGAATGTTGGCGGGGCGAAACGGACGCGAGACATAAGATCCATAAGTCAACTTCAAGCCTTATACTTAACTGAATGACTCACCTTCTAGCTAAGTCAATATTTTATAAATTGAGAGCTTTTTTTACCATCAGACCACTTTGGTCAGCGTTTTTGAGTTTGCCACCTTAGTGAGAGTTCGCGCGTCACAGATGGATCTTGCTTTTCTGTGATGGACAGCAAATTTTTGCCCTTAAAGCAGATTATCAAAGCGCGTCTATGCGTGCTTAACCTCTTAATGCGATTCATTTTTATAAGTCGATGAAAGAGGAAACTGCAATAAATATACTTCAACCAGATAGGCGGATCAACTGTAGTACATAAACGTGCCAAGCATCAAATTATGATTTTGCAGTAGATATGCCTAGATAAAAACGCCACTTTTAAATAAATAGTTTTTCAGAGTTAAAGGATTATAAACAACTTAAGGCATATGCAGCATCTTCGCTGTTTTACCCTTCATTTATGTAAAGGAGCTGTCATTTTAACTATGCCTAATGGGCTGGCCTCAAGGCCCTCTAATAACACTTGTGATGTTTTGAATGGAACTTAGGAGGAAGCTGCCGAAGGCCGATTAAAACCACGTGAAAAATGAAAGGCCAGAATTTCCTAGAGCGGAGAGGAGCTCAGCACCCTAATTTTCTGAAATCTGTGCTTATTTTCATTTGCTGTAAGTAAAAAAATATGTACAATCTAATTAGCATGCTTGACAAAGAAGGTGGAAGCCAGATTTGCGAAGGTAAACAAGGAATGCGCTACACTCAGTGCTTGTTGATTATGTGTATTCTACCCAACAATCTTATCGTCTTCTCTGGGACGGTATTAGGGTGTCAAATGTGTGTAAGCTGTCAGATCAAAAATATTTATTACTTAGAATGTTTTAGTAAAAAGACTTAAGGGAAGAAAAAAATTGGATGATAGGCGACGGGATTGGCATAGAAGAAGAACGCTGCAATATTTTGCTTGATCTGACTGCCGGCTCCGGTCACTTAGGTGGCCATATTGCCCTGGCCGAGTGGGCCCACTCCTCTTGTTGATTGAATACATGCTGCCCTAGTATTGTGCTTTCTTCTTCATTCAAGGAAGTCTCAGGACGCTACAGACAACAACACATGTTAAAAGTAGCATGCAATGTAGAGTTTTATCTGTTTGGACTGCCGGATTCTGCCCTAATATTTTTGCCTCCTTTTGCCTTCAATAGGGTCTCGGGACGCTATACTGGCGGCAGAGGAAAGCAGGTCCGACTCTATAGGTTTCTGTCTTAATCTATACCGTCTGTGACATATTGCAGCGATGCAAAAGAATTGCCTGCACCATGGAGGGGAGAATCTTTGGCATCCCATAAGGAAGGGCTTAGATCATATACGCCTTCGGCATTCACATATACTATTCGTGGACCGCCTGGAAGGCTTTTGTTCCGAAGATCCCCTAATATAAATACTTAAAAAGATCGGCGTACTGACGTGTCCCTAGGGACATTCTGATTGTCGGCAAAACCCCTTACTCCGAATGTACTTTCCGAACTGGACGAAACTCCAAGTTTAGTAAAACTGCTAAGAGGGATTGTAGCGTCCCGAGGCTCCCTTAAGGCAAAAGAAGGCAAAGTGGCAGGGTAGAATATATATATATATATATTCACCGGACAGAGGGAAAAAGGCTGCTGGCATGGCCTGGAGGCCAGCCCACGCTGCTAGGACAACTCGGCCACCTCTGTGTCCTTGACAGAAACCAACAGTTCTAACAACCAAAGTACTACAATAGTGCCCTAGCCGCGTAAGCTGACCTCTGAGTTATGCCTGTAGTACTTTGTTTGTTGGAACTACCGGTTTTGGTCGGGTTCACAGAGGTAGCCATATTGCCCTAGCTGCGTAGGCCAACCTCCGGGCCATGCCAGCAGCTTGTTTCCCTCTGTCCGTTGAATATATGTTTTCTACTCTAGCATTCTGCCTCCTTTTGCCTTCAAGGGAGTTCCAGGACGCCATATTCAGCCCGTAAAAAACTATCTCTGCACTTACGATGTAAGGTACTTGCTACATACTTTTATATTTTATTTTAATGGTTTCGTATTACCAATGGTTTTGAGATGTATACACAGCTTGAAAATAGCTTTATCCATCATTAGCAAGACTGCACCTCTGACCGAAAATTAAAGACTATAATGGATTAGCAATCGTGACTGCTTAACGGAGATTTAATCTCATTTTAATTTTGTCTTATATTAATGGCATAATATACAACATACTGTTAGTGTCCCTCCAAAAGCATGCACTTACTAATTACTGTGAATTCTGCGCAATGGTTTTTACGTTTAAAATTAAATTTTTAAATGAAAATAGTACTAATTTGTTTAAAGGCCCTGACCACATCGAATAGTTTAATTGGATATTCACTAACCCGTCAACACAATACCGTCCTAATGGGTGGGGGAGGTGGTAAGGTCGAGTTTACCGGTGCATGCGTGTTGATCATAGATGTCTTAGTATCTTATGTAAATTTCCTGATTTTGAAATTTGTTTCCAATGCATTGTGTATGTTTTAGATGATAGTGGGACTCGGTAGCTTGCTGGGAATATTGTTTCGTATCATTGTGTGCTCTTTGCATGTAAAACTCTTGATACCTTTCCAGCTCTTTCTGCTTACTCGGCAAGCGCGCTTGCGGCTACTGCTGGGGTTATCTGTTTGACATGGCTCATCAAAGCAGTGGTTTCCAGTAGGTACCGTCGTCGAAGGCTTGACGAAAAACTAAGTGACCAAAGTTATGTTTATGATGCCAAGGTAGAGTCCATTGCAGGCTTTATTACTTGAAATCTGTCATTGCTTTAACGATCAGTCCGGAATCAGAATTTTTGTTTCTGTGTTTTAACATGATTAACGGGTGCCGGTCCTTGGTTTAGGAAAACATCAGAACATCTCCGTTTACTAGAGATGGACCCCTTATCGATAAATTGATGGGCGATATATCGACGCTTTATGAAGTATTCCAACACGGACTTAAAATCGCAAGTACGTCGAAGGCTGTTTTCAGCCTTACCCAAATAATGAAGCGCGGTTCTGCCTCTATGAGTAACTAATTATCGGTATAGGTCGAATCTTCGCACCATCTTTTATCGTGTTGTTTGTTCTGTTATTGCCCTGGATTGTAGTAGCATCGCATTTCTTTTTGCCAAGCAGTACTATCAGCTCTGCCATCACCCACACGTCGAATGCATTTTTGCATCAATTCCTTAGTTTTATTTCGTCCTTGAAGAATTGGTGCACTTTTTTTTAGGAAATCATCCGTGTCTCGGTTGGCGGCCAACACCAGACGCGCCATATAAGTGGATTACGTATGTAGAGGTGTGTTTTGATGATTTATTTGCTTTTTTGAGAAGCTATGCGCTAATTTACGCTCTGATGAGTGTATTGTGACGCTGTGATTTTGGCGTTAGGTGTCTTGTCATAAGGCCGGGCCATTAATTGTTACTTGTCTTGATGGTAATATTTAAGTAATGATCGATTCAAACCTTTTTTCAGACTTATCGTCGAGTTTGTCGTTTGGGTTCGGGTCTTAAAACACTCGAGCCGAACGATTTGAAGGACATCTGCATTGGTATTTATTCCACTAACTGCGTTGAGGTAAATTTTCTGTGACATGTTAATGCTCACTCTAGGGAGTAGTAGTATTATCCATATGTTTTTTCCTCCAAGTGGGCGCTCACTCAGCAAGCATGCTCGACGTTTGGCTTCGTTATCGTACCCCTTTATGACACACTTGGAGAAGTTGCGCGAAAGCACATTCTTGAGCAAAGTGAGTGTGAGGTTTTTGATTGGATGTTCATTTTCATGCTAGCTGACCCACTCCCCTAACTACCGTGGTCTTCTTCCAGCCGAGCTGTCCATATGCGTTTGTGATTCCGCCACCAGAGTGAGGAACATTTTGGAAGATACTGGTGCAACAGGCAATTGGGTGAAACACATCATCCTCGTTCATCCCGGTTCCGAGCTTGGCATTCTGCGCTCAGAGGCCGAGGCTCGCAACATTAAGTTGCATACGTTTGATGAAGTGATGGTACGTTAGCTCGGCACAATTTTTCGCCCTTCTAGTTCTGCAAATTTAATCGAATTAGTTTCGGTGATACTAGCAATAATCTTATCCATTGTCATTTATCTCCTTATTCCATTAAAATGCAAACGTGTTCGAGCATGCATCTCACCCACTTGAGTTGTCCGTGACGTCTGAGTGGGCACGGCTCCAAACATTCGTCGTACCCCCGTGTCAGGCTTGATATGTTTAATTTTGTCATCTAGGCAATGGGTAGGGAGGACGCTCAACCGGGGAAACTACCCCAAGCGGATGATCTCCACCTCATCTGCTACACTAGTGGAACTACTGGTAAGCTTTTACACTGTTTCCATTTCTTTCGTGAAGTCGTGTTCACCAGCGGCTAGGCAAACAGTGTGCTTCAATGGGATGCTTTCTTCCACGTCTTACGAATTATAGGCCGGCCTAAAGGCGTGATGATTACCCATCGCATGATTGTCTCGGTCATCGCCGGTTTCGATATGGATCTGCAGGCGGTCGTAAGTCCGATTTTGCTTTTCCTATCTGTCTGCAATTTCTGAATGAGCCCGCATAGCAGAAACTTAAGGATTAGCGCACCAATTGCCTTTACTTCATAATCGTTGTGGCTTCGGTGCTCACGACCCCTGAGCAAAATCTGCGGGCATCATGCGGTTAGAGTTGAAAAACACCCGTCTTTGTTGGATGCAGCATAAGCCTTCGTAATCATTCATGTCTTTTAAAATCACATGGTTACGATGCTCATAGCATATTGACTACGCCCTGTTTTTCATCGAATTGCCATAATCTATCCTAGATTGAGTATTAACTTCTGTGGATTGGTAAAAAATGTTTAAGCAGTCTGTGGTGCATTGAAACCACTAGCTGGTTGTTAGAGGCTACTGTTGTTAAGGCTGACAATCTGTGAGTTAGCCATTGCCATCCAATGAAGAACTCAATTTGGTTTCACGCGTATCCCTTGCTACTGGCTGTCGTTCAACCTGTTTGCCTGGCTAAGATGTACTTTCATTTGCTATATGCGTCAATTGTATTAATAAATCTTGGTGGTTTATCTTAATTCCTGAAGTGGGAGTTGAAGCTTTGGGGCCTCTATATTGAAAGACCCATTGCTCATCATTCACGCATGCGCTTGTAGGCCCCGTATTCAGTGCTTTTTTTTCCTTCAGAACGTCGGGCCGGGAGATTATTACCTCTCGTACCTTCCGTTGGCTCACGTTTTCGAACAAATCGTTATGGTGAGTTTTGTTCGCTATTTGATTTTTTCGGTTTATTATCCAAACCGTGCAGCTCTGCCGGATTTGCTTTGTTCCTCTTCACTGGATACCTACGAAGCTCCAAGACAGCTTCAAGTCTCATCAACAATCAGGAATGATAGGTCAATTAAATTTCTTAGAGAAAATGCTGTTAGTACTTAATTCGATGTCAATTTTCTGGCTGATTTTATTTCGGATCTCAGATCACTCGAATTTTTCGTAAAATGAATGTGAAAGTGCACAAGTTTTGAAAAACAAAACAGGTTGTTTGTGTCGCTTCGGGGGAAGGTAAATATGCGACTCTGTGGAAGCCATGCTTTTCTTAGTATGGGATTTTCCGTTGCTTCCTTTGGCGCCAGAGTGAGCGTTCGCGACGGCCGATGTTTTTTGCACTTTTTGATGTCTTGACGTCCTCCGTCTTGTGGTTCAACAGGAATATTTGCTCGAAAGTAATGCATTTTTTTGGAACTTTCTGGTTGAGTTAGCAATGTTGCTACATTGCAGCAATACGCTTTGAGTCGTGGTTCAGCCGTCGGTTTTTACGCTGGAGACTTGCATCGGCTTTCGGACGATATCCTTGCCCTCCGTCCAACGCTTTTCGTCGCGGTGCCGCGCGTACTTCAGCGCCTGTACGGCACCGTCCAAGCCGCTGTCGCTAACTCTTCTATCAAGAAGTGGCTTCTGAAGACCGCCGTCAACGCCAAAATGGGCTATGTCAGGGAGTAAGTTGCTCTTTTTATCTTTCATTTTCTCCACTCTCTCATCGGGGTCTTCACTTGTATCTCTATTTTTTTCATTACACAGGGGCATTGTGACCAGAGATACGTTCTGGGACAAGTACGTTCTCAAGCCCATCCAGGATAGAATGGGCGGGCGACTCCGTTTATTTGCCTGTGGCAGCGCTCCCATTTCGTCGGAAGTCTATTCCTTTTGTCGAGCTGCCCTGGGTGTCCATGTAAGTGCCCTTTGCTAGCACCTTTGAATATCAACGAAATTGACTGAAATCAATGCTTTTTCTTGAAGGCTTACGAAGCCTATGGTTTAACTGAGTCCTGCGGGGCGATGATAATGACTCTTCCCGATGACTATGTTGCTGGTCACACGGGCACGCCACTTCCTTGCTCTATGATTAAACTGATTGATGTACCTGACATGAACGTCATTGTTTCTCGTGATAATGCTGGCGAGGTAAGTTTATTTGGTCTCTCTTTTCCTGACTATAAATCTCCGACAGATCTGTGTGAAAGGTCCCAGTTGCACAAAGGGCTACTATAAAGACCCAGAACGAACGGCTGAACTCATTGATTCTGACGGTTGGCTTCACACTGGTGATATCGGCCAGTGGACTCCGGTAGGCGAATTTAAACACTCATGTCCCTTTTTCGAAGTATTACTACTTGTAATGTCTGACACCCTTCTCCCCTGTTAGCGTGGCGCCTTGAAGCTGGTGGATCGGTGCAAGAACATGTTTAAGTTAGCGCAAGGCGAGTACGTCTCGCCGGAACGCGTGGAAATGATCTACGCACAGAGCCACCTGGTGAACCAGATCTTCCTCGACGGGAACTCGCGCGAGTCATTTGCCATCGCGATCTGCGTGCCCAACATGAAGTCACTGCGTGAGGCCATGTACCTCAACAAAAACGGCTCACTTGCCAATGGTCTGGTCAATGGTGCTCCCAAGAAGGCTAAGGAATGCGAGATCTCCGATGAGGAGCTTTGTGCCAAGAAGGAGGCTTGTCTCACCGTTCTCAAAGACCTCGTCCGCCTTGGCAAGGAGGCTGGTCTTAAGGGATTTGAGCAGGCACGCACTCTCAACATTCCTCGTTATAACAGTTGCCCTCATTTCCTCCCCTTATTTGCTCGAAAATTCTCTATTTTAGGCAAAGTCTATCTACCTTACGCCGCACGAGTTTACAGTCGAGTCTGGTCTGATGACACCGACTCAAAAAAAGCTTCGCATCGCCTTCCGTCGAACTTTCAAAGAAGAAATAAACCGGCTTTATCGGGAGGAGATGATTTTGTAAATTAGTAAAACGAGAGGGCGACTGAGACTGAAACTTGGAAAGTCAATGAGAGCACTGCCTCTTTCATTGCCGACTCACGCAACTGTCACTGGACTTTGCATTTCCTACTGGTTTTCTCCTCTGTCTTCTCTACTTTTCGGTGATTATTGTTACATTTGTACTCAAAGCCGTCCCTTATGTTCCTCTCTCGTCGGTTCAATGTACCTTTCCTTTTCGCTCGCGGTGGCACACTTCACTCCTTATCCTCCCTTCCTCCCCCCCCCCCCCACCCTCTCTTTCACAACCTCATCGTTTCGATCTTGTGTCATTTATCCTTTGTCGAAAACTAATAAATTGAATTGTTACTGTATCGCCATGCACCGCACCTATGCAAGCCTTTCGAAGCTCGAAGTGTGGCGGTATGATTTAGCTGACGGCTTCATTTTTATGCAACCGGCGTTAAGATTACCAGTGGGATTTTCTCGACTCACGTTGGGTGGTTTGGTTATTGAGCAAAATAATTGCTAAAACTTCCGTCAACCCTGGTGGCGTCAACCGCGCCGTCGACTTGTGTCAGTTCATGTGCTCTGGGACTTACTTGGGAATCCAATGGTTGCTTAATTAGGCGACTTGAGCTAGAACTGTGCCTACACCCCACACAACTGTTGAAGCACCAGTTTCATGTGTAGTCATGGCAGTCTCCTTTGCTTGCATTAATATGGTTTGAAGTTAAATTCGCTTTAATTTGGTGCTTGGGTGGTACTCAGAACGGCAGTTGATCTGAATGCGTAGATGACGTGGAAAAGGTAACGGATAACAAACTGTCTGCGGTTCTCCCATTGTGACCCCTAGGGGAGATCGGGTTGGTGACTCACACCTGTTTGTCAGTGAGAACCCCGAGTTGTCTTGTACTCTCGGTCTTCCTTAACAGTTCCAAAAATACTCATTGATCTTCTGAGAACATCAAGTGAGAGAGCATTAAAATAAAGTGAGTTGATTTCAACTAATGGTAGAGAATGTCGATGTGATTGCTTGGAGTAAACTTCGTGGGTTATGGGCATGTGACGTTATAATCCAACTCATTAATCTTACGTGATTGATAGTTTTCTTGGGTTGATTCATGAAACGCTCTGACGACATCGTCGTTGAATGCACTTTGAAGCGATGAGACTCTGATCGGCCCTGCTTCAGCGTCTTGTGCTAGGAATGGTGGAATTTATGAGCAAAAGCAGTCCTCTCATGATTGTGCTGTCTCTAATGCGTCAGGGCGATTGATTGATTCCCCGCAGTACCTCACCTTTCATTTCAAGTCTCCGCTACAACCACGACCGCTAATACTATCTTGATAATTGAATGCAAAAAATGGTACTTATGACTTAAACCAGGTCCGCACCGATAGGTGCTCTGGTAGTTCGTTACTGCCACCTTGAAGGGTTAATGGCCTTGTGAAAAGGGCAATGAAATGTCGGGTGCCTCATGGAGCCTCCGACACATGACTCAGTCTGTCTCTTCTGCCTCAAAGTTGTGCTTCTGCAGACCGTCACACTAGTACAACTACAACTGGTGAGTGAGTAATTCCTGTCTTTACTACTTAAAAATCGTTTTCCGTAAACATGAGCTCCTTGCCACTTTCTCCTCCTGTGCTCACTTTTCCGCGGGGTAACTCAAGCATAAGAAGATCTTTGCAGCACAACAGTCCCGCAGAAATACGCTGCAGTGGCGCCACCTGCCAAGAGGATGGTAGAGCAGACGTGCCACTCATCGTGTGTAAAATGTTACAGGCATAACTCTTAAATCACTTAACAGTAGCCCTTCAAAGTGTTGCAGTAATCAAATTGCACGAATTGCACAAGTCCTAATTGGCTAAGACCGTAGAGCATGCCGTTGCGTGGAGAAGCATTGGGGTTTGGATGCAGACAATTAACCGTTTCAAAAAATCACTGTCGAATAGCAGTACACTTGGCCAACCTTACTCCTATTCTGGTATTGTGCGTGAGCAAATTGAAACGAAGTGCCCCACCATTATCTGAAAACCTTTTCCTACCCACTTATGAGCAAGCTCTGTGGCAGCTTGCACCAAGTTAAATGCTCATCGCAAATTACTTCGAGTGGGTTAAGCTGTCATTAATCCCTTTTGAAATCCGGATAATAATAAAAGGAAGCAGTGTTGCAAGTGCAGTTTTTTGCGGCCAGCACGACTGTATGAGGTTGGTAGTTTTCAAGAAAACACTCAACTTGAAGTAGTTAATTTTTTTAATTGAAAAAATCTCCCACAATGTACAATCTAGTAGCAGTTTAAGACCATAAGTAGCCTATTAACCTTTTCTACTTTAATTTTTTCTTCGTTTTTATTTTTAACCGAAGCCCTTTTTCGAGTGATCGGATGTTATGCAAAGGATTTCTTGTGCTCCAGGGAAATCGTGAAAGAAATAGGTGTGTTTATAATCAAATGGTCAAATTCTGCACCATATTTTTTTAGACCCACTCGTACTTTCTTAAACTTTGAAGCTAGGTCCCGTCGTAACGCTTTCCAGTGATCATCAGTACTTGAGCAGTAATACCCGTCAGGCTTCTTTGTGTCTCCACTCTGAATTATTTCCTTTAGTTTTCCGAGTGCAACTTTCCAGTTTATTGTTTTGTACTGCGGTGACATTTTAAAATGCACCTAAATAAGGTAGAATCAAAAATGGCTATTCTCATTTACTAGGAAATATTTCAATGCGACTTCTCTTTTAAGCAAAATGAAAATGCGAGAATTCAACAGCAGTAGTAATAAATTACTGTGGCTCGTGGTAAGTGCTTTTTCGCCAGGAGGGTACTTGAGTTGTTTACGCTAAACCCATTGAAGCTTGTTATCCAATTTCGTGAGAAGTGGAGCACCAGTCACCCCATCTCTGCGTGCTCCGCGTGTGTGCCCAACACGACGACGCTCGCGCCTAGACGAGGGTTGAGTGACTGGGGTCCATCGCCGTCACCACCTTTCGCTGCCCACGTGTGGACAGCGGGCTTTGACTAGACTGCGCCACTATCCGGCATATTGCACCCAGAGAGAGAGAGAGAGCACTCGCCTTAGTCCTACGCTCTCTCAATTCCCTATCTGCATTTACATCAAAGCGATTCATTAATAGTAAGGAGGTAAAAATGCCTCACTGCAAAGCCTTGAAGACAAATAGTTAGGAGTTATCATAATCATTCACTTAATGGAATCATTTGTCTGAATGGTGTTTGATGAACCTAGGTTATCCACGAAATTGCGAAATATGTACCGATTTTCAGCTTGGACTGCAAACGTTACTCAATATAGTTTGCGACATCCCATTTGAATGAATGGAGAGTGATCTGGCATCTTCACTGGAGTGCCTCCATTGCAAGTACAGGTGAGTGGCGTAGCACACGCGCACAATCACACGCAGTCGTGCCAGACTGCGTGAACAAGCTCTTGGCAAAAGCAATGCAGCGGAATTGGTGAAACTTTTTCATCTGCCTTGCAGGGATGTAATTTAGACGATGATGCCAGTCCAAACACTATCACAATCCATCAACCCAGATGGGTAAAATCTTTGTGAAGTAAAATCTCCGCCTTTAGATGAGGGGATCTGAGGATGCAAGCTGGTGGCGCAGATGAACAACAATCTATTCGCCGTATAAAAGAACAACAACTATGGCAGCTAATCTTTCAAGGATGATCTTGTTGGCATGGTAAATGTGAGTCATGTGGAACCAAGGGCATTGGAGGATCACGATTTTGCATCACTTGTTCGATGCTCAGTGCGTGTGCACCCAGGTTCACCCGATAAATTTCTAATGAGGTTGAAGAGCGAAAATAATTATGCGGGTTTTGGTTGGCACACAACCTCAAAATCACCTCAGGGAATTGCCACTTTCCTTTGAATGTGGGGTCACGTGCCAAGTGGGCTACCACCAATACTCTCTGCGTGGACGTGAATGGCTAAACCGCTCAAAGTTTGATCAAGATCCTTCAGTCCTACAAAAAAATATTGTAGCTTTAATGCAAATTAAGCAATATGGATACCATCTCACTGCATTTGATCCTGTAGCTTCAACACCCATCCATACGCCGCTGTTTACTTCCATAGTACCCACTTTTTAGCCAGCACATTTTCTTTTAAAACTTCTCCCTAGTAATTTATTCATCAAAGGCATCCTTATGTGATTGCCTCAATAGTTGAAGCACGCACCGTAGATCTCGAGAGCAGAGCGTGTAGAGAGGCTCGCCAAGAGCACATCCACCAGCCCGGTCGCATCGTTCCTTCTTCAGTGCTCCATGGTTACAGCTGGGGCTATAACAAACTACAGCTTTCCAGCCTGATTAACGAATATCTGAGGGCTCACAGTTATCTGCATTCAACACTGTTAATTTGAGGTCAGTACGGCTTTTAAATTGCTCTGCAAGACTGGAACCTGTGTAACATAGATTTTGAATATGAAGACTAATGTATGATCAAATGTAACTTCTCACACGCATGATAATTAAACCTAACATCAGTACTACATACAGTGCCTAATTACTGATATTGTTTGCCGAGTTCGCAAATAAGAATCGAAGAGTAAAAAGTCTCCAACAGCTCCCTCGATTTATGCATGAAGAACATTGGAGACATTGCCAAGGACCGGACACTTCAAATACTAAACACAAGGCCCATAAAATCGCACCGAAAGTGATAATAATGGCATTCCAGTGAGCAGTCTTCACACCCTCTACAATTATGCCTCATTCACTGAATAAAAAAAACTAGCCTAATTTGATCACACATTTGACATTCTGTCTGTTTGGAGTCGTGGGCGAACGCGCGTACACGGTGAGGTCGCTGGACCGCAGTTTTAAGAAGCAGCATCGACGACCAAGCAGTAACCCATCAGCAACTATCGGTCGAACGTGGCTTCGGCACTCATTCCACTCTCAGTAAAGTTGTCCAAACCACGTAACAGCCAAAAGGGTATTACTTGCCAACAGATAGCTAGTTGCTAAATAACTAGGTTTTATTGCATGTCACGTTTACCTAATCACATCCGTGTTTTCTGGTTTTGCCATAGTAAACGCAGAGTATTAGCATTTCCACATACCAGGTGAACCATAATTTTAATTGTTGGTGCTGACTCCGACTAATGCTTGCCGCCAACGGCGTGTTAAAGGGTCTGGGAATTTATAAAAACCATTTATCATTTATTAAGTTGCGGAGGTCATGATATTTTGAGTTAGATTTATTCATTGTGGCAGGCAGGCACGATCATCTAATGGTGCTTCAATAATTGAACACGCAGGAAAAACCAGAACAATGGGCTGAAGTGTCAAGCAATTTACTAGTTGCTTTACCTACTGATGTAATAGTGAACAGCAACCGTACTTTTGTCTAGGAGCGACGGATCATTCATCTAATGGGCTCAATTTAGCTGCATAATTGCACCACCATGGTTACTTTAACGGAAAGTGAAGCCAACGAAGTAGCACTCTCGCCCATGGCTACCGTCGCCTCAAAACCATCCATCGTACCGTGTAAACGAATTCTCACACATTCAATTGCCTTTTTACTTCCCTATGAATGCATGCATGAATGATGGCGATTTCCTACCGTGATCATTCCGGTTTATGGCATATATGAAGTTGCGAACCAGCGGTAGCACTTTTCGTTGGGCAAAAGATAAAAGGCTTTTTGCAATCTCGTTCACAAACACCAACACCTTACTGATCCATGCAAAACTTTTTTTATTTCCAGATTATTTGCATATCAACTAGGTTGTGCGGTAGAAGGCGATAATTGGTCAGAAGATAATGTGCCTTACAGTCTTAATAGAGCATGAGGAGGTAAAGCGATGTTGCGGCAGAGACATACATGTTTTGGAACTAGGCCTCTACCTTATGCCACCCATCCTTCAAGATCCAAGCATAAGTCACAAAGGGACTGAGTCCTCCGATGCTAGATTCCCATCTCCAGTTCGCAAACATTTCAGTCGTGCATTATAACACCTCGGTGATTGTCATTGGTGGGTGATCGGTTCGCGCTCCCACAGAAATATTTGGTGGCAAATGCTTCATAATTTTTGGCGGCTAAGAGGAATACATTACACTTTCACACACCAAGGTGGCATGTCATGCGTCTGACATCTTTTTCATCGTGACCGGTAGTGCGGTGCAGCCGCCAGCGCTTGAAACGGTTATTATGTTGTTGACACGTTGGCGCACTGAAAATCACGTCTTCTAGTCGAACGATCTGCCAGGACAGACGCACCGGACATCATACGAGGATCGTGACTATAGCTTCTGTAAACAATGAACACAGTGGATACAGTACTTAGTAGTACAGGAAAACACGTCGGTTAAAAGGCAAGAATTGCGGTTTCAACAAATCTCACTGGTTTACTTTAATGGGTTTCCACATGTTTCGTGCTTACTTGAGTCAAAAAAACACCCACTCAATAAAGACACTAAAATGTCAGTTCAAAATTCATAGCGATAGGCTTAACTTCTCATTTGCCACTGAAGATGTGAGAAACTCACCTAACGAGAATCCTGCCGTGTTTATTGCAACGAGGATGAGCTTTTAAACACCCACAAGCTCACCATAAAGTTAAAAAACGATTTTGAATAGAGGATGTAAAAGCACTAATGAAAACCCATCTACGCTCCCACCCACCCACTCAGTTTAGCGGTCTCCCTCGGAGAAATATGTCAACCGCGTGCGTACGTGCGTGCGTGCACGCACTTGCAATCGGCCCACCTTTTGGGTGCACTTGCACTTGCCGTCGGACGTGGGCCTGAGATGATCACGCGCCCGCAGAACGCGCACCGCCGCACACATCCGCATGAGTCAGCACGCACGGCCTGCGAGGCACGCTGGAGAGTACTTCCTCAGGCGGTTGATGCTGGGCGCCCACAACCAGCCGCCCAGTTCCACTGATATCAGTCCGAACCAACACTGCTCCAACGGTCTGAAAGCTCATAAATTTTGGGACAAATGTAACAACCCCGAAAAAAAACAACACAGATTTTGAGTGCAAAGGCGACATCGATGATCTGCACAGAACCCAAAGATTTCGCACCCGAGGAAACCATTCAAACGCGTCCATCAGGGTTTTAACTTATTCAATCACATATCAACGCAGCTGACAGCCGAAGGACTGCCATAAGTGTTTAGGACTCCAAAAGTCAAGTTTACAAACAAATTTAGCATGCGATTAGTACTGTGCTTGTGGTCAAACACAGCTTGTTAGTTGAAAGTAGCTAAGGCAAAACCTAGAGCAACTGACACGACTACTGTGCTGTTCCATTTCGGAACCGATAACTGAAACTCAAGAAATTGAAATACGTAAGATTCTTAAAAGTCATGGTCACTGACGTGTATAAACTACTTCCTGGCCAAATGAAATGAGGTGGTAAAATAAGAAAACTTTTCGATAGATTCCCTTTAATAAATTCTAGCGCGATTGCTGCAAGCCTATCTGTGTTTTGAACAATAAGAACACAAGGTTAAGGAAGCAAGACGTTTCTTGTAAATACTAAAAGGCAGATTTGGCGGCAAAAAATCATGGGAGAGAAAAGGGGAAGCCACGTGATGATGCAGTCTACGCGCAGCAGCGCTCCCCCTGTTCATGCTGACAGTTACCGAACCTTGATGAACGCGTGAGAAAAGGCAACGTCCAGACGCCTTCCCATTGGCTGAAGACGCGAAGCAACCTTGGTGAGTGCTCGTGCACCGACGGTGAAACTAATGCCACGGGTACAGAGTGACCTGTGTTCCACCTCCACCATGAAGCCGAATTTGTTTCTATGCTATTCAAATAAATTCAGTAAAATACATTTTTTGATTATAACTGCACATCAAAATATGGGAACTCGGAGGATTAGATGCCCTTCAGGCAAACAAAGTTCTCGTAGTCAGATAGCCGGCGAAAGCAAGGACTAATATACTTGCAAATCATCAGAAGCATCCGCTTGAAGAATTCTAAGAGTTTAATTGTGTTTAGTAGAAAGACCAACTTGAGATCTTATAAAATAAAAAGACGAATAAGAACGAGCAAACTAATTGGAATGGACTACTGAAGGATCAGTAACCATGTGGATATGTCTGATCGAAAAAAAGTAAACTAAATTAAATTTACCTTAAAATCGCCTAATCATCTTCTTATTTCTCGACGACCGATCATCTTTTTCCAAGCATTAATCACACCAAAAATTTGAATCAGTTAATTCCATTAATGAGGTCCAGCAACATCAACGCGGGAATATCATTAAGCCATGTAGTTCTAACGCTTTGAAGGTTTAAAAGGCTACTAGAGTAACCCGTAAGCTACAGTGCAGAGCAAACTTACATTCCATACAGATTTGGAGTCAGCACATTAAAACGGGAAATCACTATATCTGGATGTCAGGCCGATAAGATTTGCAACTTTAATATAGATATTGAGTACTTCATCTGCTAAAGTTTGATATATGATGACATAAAACAAAATGCTTACAGAACTTTAGAAGTTTTAATAAGTATTTTTAAACTCGTCAATTTAAGCTTACAAATATTAACCAATCACCTTGTAGGTGCTTGTTGTGGACTACGCGGTAAGGTTTGCTCCTGTTGAATGTCGATTTTTACTTTACCAAATGTTGATTTTGATATTCTTTGCAATGGTTTGAGATGGATTTGAAGTTTCGCACCTGCCGTTGTCCTCCTGTCAAGACATTGAATCGAATACAAGTCTTAGTTAGTGGAAAATATTTTGCCTTGCTACGATTTTTGTAACAGTCACGAATTTAAAATATTCCCGGAGTTTGTTTATAATTTTATGGAAATTATCATCCTATGGAATATGGTAACTCAAATGTGAAGCTTTCTGTCATCGATTCCTTACTTTACTTGTTTTTTGTGGTACTATTTTTAAACCCAATTTGTTAATGTTTACCCTTGGGTGGCATCATTTCTTTCTTATTTTGGATAAGTATACAAGGAGTCGCCTCAACAAAACTGGATTTCTCTCCATGCTGTTATCACAAATAATTTGTCCTTAGAGCTTCATTTCCTTTGTAAAATTAGTGTGCGACGTTTACCACGTATGTTTCTTACAGATCTTGTTTTTGATGTTGTAGCATGTGTTCTTCACACTATCTTTTGAGGAAAATCGTATTTGCGATTACGGGACCCGAGTTGATTAGTGTTCCGACGGGTTTCAGGACACCCGTTTGTTATATTTTATAAAACCATTTTTAGTCTGAGCCTTATGCTGCAGACGTGTTTGAACGGATGCTTTCTATTGCAATCAAAATGTCAAATGTATGCATAGACCTAGCGAAATGGACTGTGTGGCTTTGGTTACCGTTTGCAATTTCTGACCGTAAGCGCATGTATTAATAATCAGGATTGGCACAGTTTTCCACTGGAGCATTCTTTGTTCGCATTTTAAATTGGGATGTGCGCTAACTACGGCATATTTTGTACTTCACATTCTCAGAGGTAAGCATATTCATGTGTGCACTTCATGATATATGTTAGGGTTCGCTCGTCTTATGAATCCATATTATAAGCGGTTTGTGATAACATATTTGAACGCAGAGGACAACTTAGATCAGAACCTTATTGTATGCTCGCTTCACTTAATAAGTTTGTCTTAGGATGCATTAACACTTTACGGCTTTCGGTACCCATGGCCAGCCCAATTCGACGTTCGCGATTTAGAGCCTAGTTTACGTTTCGAACGTAAGCCAGTGGTCACCAGATATGACGAATCCTATCCGATTTTAGCGCCATTCCTGTGAGTTACCTTGCTCCATATGCATTCTTGGTGCATGCAGCTTGTCTTACTATTTCGGTTTTCTAGCTCGTTTCTTGCAAATACCGTTGGAGTAAGGATGGTTTATCCCGGTTGCTTGGGAATGTTCAATTCTTGGGCACGTACGTTACCGCCTTGTTAAACAAATCGGAATTAGTTGGTCCCTGGTTTTAAGCTTTCACATTCCTTTGGCGCAAAAGAAATCTACGGCCTTGAAGCTACAATCAATACCTCGTGATACTTGATAGCCTTGCAAATTTTATCGCTTATGCTAAGCATTCAATGGTATTTTGAAGTTTAGATTGCTTTGAAAAATTTATAAGTAATAATAAAGTAGGGCAACAATAGTTTGCTATTGTAGATTGAAAGGTGCAGAATCAAAAAGCTAGGTTATTTTTCATTAGCTATCTGTGAAAATAAGTGCTTTCCCACTATTTGTTATCGTTGGCTTGGATCTTATTGCCTCCATCATCATCATCATTTAGATGTGCCCAAATGTTCAACTCCACTAATTAGGTTTCACATCGCCCTATGCTTAATTTAACTCACAGCATGTGTCATCAGCGGCTCATTTACATTTATTAGAACAACACGTTAGGGTGGTTATTACTGGCTTCTTTCCTAAAAGGTGGTTGCGTTGAATCAGATGAGAAACGGCGTGAATGTCGTATTTTTAGTTGAACCCCGAATGAAGGCGCTGGAGACTTTACGATCAAAGGTAAGTCATTAATAGAACATTCCCGATTTCTCACACATGCTACTAACCATCCACTTCCATGCCAGTAAGCACATTCGTTTGTTCTACGAACTTGTTCTGCTTTCTTTATCAGGCATTGCAGCCTACAAGAAAATATGGAAACTGAGGTGCGCTTTCAGAAGTGTATTTTTTAGAAATTTTATTCGGAGATTTTGCCATTGGTGTGTGCATCTTTGATGCAGATTTCACTGCCTGTTTCACTGCAGAGTTCAAACTGTTTTCCGGCGAGTTAGGCACGTAAATTCCTCGAGTACCCTTTGTTGCCAATTTAGAGAAATTTTTATTCAGAACGTTGAACCAGTGAAAAACAGTCTCCAGCACTACCTGTGCTTCGGTTTAAGGCTTTCCATCCTGATCCGCAGTCAAACTGTCATTTACATAATTGCAAAAATATTTTTTACAAGACCACCTGGCATAATAATGCCGTGTTTTAAGGGCATTTAAGTTCCGGCAGTCAACTCTTGTTTTTTAATTAATTTTCTTTTTCCGTTGGATGGAGGGTAGTTGCAACAAATTTTCAACAGTTTGCTACATCCACCCTGATTCTTAAGTAAATAGCCAATATCAGATATTTTATTCGCAAGTAGGATTGAATCATCAACTGCAGCATGATTGGCCAGTCTCTCTCAAATGCTTCAAAATATTCTTCGCTTTTTTCTTAGGAAAATACCGATGTTAAAATGTCTTATCTTTGTAAGTTAACTCATGAAAAGAACCATTGGTATGCACCCTTTAACTTGAGACAGATTTCGGGTGATCCATTGGAGTAATTTGAAGCTGGACAACGGTCTGGAGGCAAACGCGTAGCACCAATTTGTTGGCCACTTAAGACAATTTCTGGTTACGTTCACATTAGTTCGACTGGTTCAACACGTGAAGTCTCCATCTTTTGTTAAAATCAGATTGAAGTTTTCTAAAGATAGGAACGAAGATTTATTCATCTAAATACTTGGAACATAATGCCCAAGTACGCTCATAAAGCGTACCTCTATTTCCCCTTAATCTCTCCATTTTCCAAGCAATTTTGTATCCGGGATCGTTTCATTTCAAGGTTGAATTGATAATCAAGAAAACATCTTCTATTAAATATGAACAGCAAAGGCCTCATTTAAGTCAATAAAATGTCTTCGTAGTTTACTTGCGTTGTCCTACGAAGTTCCTGCCAGCACAATTTCGTTGCTTTTATGAAGAATTCCAAACTCATGTACATGTCTTGCATGAAACTATCAATCTTTTGTCCACAAAAAAAACGCAGCATGCGCTAGATATTGTAGCTTGGATAACAATAGATAGCCTCTTCACCTAATACTACCGATGCTTATGTAATTAAGAAGGGTTTATTTTATCCATTTGGTGAATAGGAGCTTCAAATGCTGCTAGACGGTTTGTGCATCTACGCAACTTTTTGTCTTAAGGCATGTGTGATTGATCCGCTATTTCTAGGGGACAATTTTGAAGCACCACTTGAGGATGGCCTTTATTTTGTGGGGACTTTGGTGTTCTGCATCGTGGTAATCCAGCATGATCTCCTCTAGCTTCACCCATTCACCCAGTTAAACTATTATTTCATTTTGTACTCGGGTGAGAGCACACGCACTTCTCTCCTTCCAGTTATTTGAATCCTAGAGGATAGGTTCCTATGATTTAAAACAGCGCTAAAAATTTTCTAACCGTTTTGAAGAATGATGTCTTGCTGCTGTGATGAAAAGTTCGCCTCAAATATTGAGACATTCAAAATCTCAGAATGTTGAACCAAATTGTACAGACAGTAGTGATGGGATGGGGTAGATAGTTTTCTTTTACTGGACCAAAGATATTTGGTCTATTTGCTGAATAGGTGGTTTTGTTGCCCATGTTTGTGTGAAATACCGTATTGTTTACTGATACAGTACAATGCCCGTCGTGTGGGTCTTATTACTATTGAGGGCCTGTTTGTGGAAGCCTTCTATGCCGATCGACGAAGGGACGAATCAGAGAATGGGAAGACTCTGGTAAGCAACTAGATTTGTTCACTTAGAACTGCCATTGTAAATGTGGCGATGATTTTCCCTTTACTCCCCGATTAGGGAATTTCAGAATAAACGCACAGTCCACTCTGTAATCATGCCTTTTCCTCTGAGGTTATCTGTTGTGAGGGCAATGCGGGATTTGCTGAGATTGGCATTTCCGGTGTGCCATTGTCAAATGGTTTCTCGATCCTCGCGTGGAATCATCCCGGTTTTGGGAGCAGCATGGTGCGTGTGCAGTGAGACTTTTCTGTAATTCGGGCTCTATTTCTTTTGGACGATCTGGCAAATGATCTCATTCCTTGATTTTATCTGGATGTTCAGCGCCATCGCAGTTTTTTTTAAATTTTTATCCCTCGAATTGATAGTTACTGTACAGAAAAACAAGGACTCATACTTTTATGGCGTCAGTCACCATTGCTACGCGGTTAAGTGGATTTTGCTTCCAATAGGGCATGCCATTCCCAGAACAAGAGGTGAATGCGATGGAGGCGGTGGTACTCTTCGCTATCCATCATCTCCACTTCGAGCCTGCGGAAATTCGCCTCTTTGGCTGGTCTATCGGTGGTTTCTCCGCTACCTGGGCTGCGATGCATCTACCCAGTGTCGGAGGATTGGTGTGTGCTTTTATGCATTTGCAAGATCTCTTTAATGAATTATTGCTTTAAGCTAAACTTTACCTTCGTATGACTAAGTACACTTAATCGTGAAAACGAAATAAAAATTATTTTAAGACCATTTGGCATTGCTCTCTGATTTTTCTTGTCCGTTTTAACGTGTGATTGAGACATTTGAATTGTTATCAAACTGGTGGCACAAGGTGACTCGCTAGCCGAATTTCCTAGAAGATAAAGGAAAAACTAGCGCAATGCCACTTTGCTTTCTAGATTCTGGATGCAACATTCGACACACTTGATGAATTGAGCAGGAATGCACTACCATTTATTGGAGGTAGTTGCCGTTTTTTGACAAACTTTCTTAAACGTTTCTCCCCCTACGTCATAAAGTGTCTACAAGGAGCTACGGCATTTTGCTCTGCTTTCCTCATCTAATCCTTTAGATGAGGCAAGCAGAGTACAGCAAAATGCAATTTGCAGCTGTGTTTAGCGTATGTAATGAATCAACGTAACAATGAAATAATTTGCTTATTTTTAATGTAGAAACCGTCCCCGTCGCTTTGGTTCAAAAGTTCTTCAATTTAAACAATATTGCACAGATTACTGAGTAAGTCATCTGCCATTAAAATGAATCTCTGTAACTGCACCCTCCATCAGTCCAAGACAGTGCCATAAAGCTATGTGTAGTGAATACATTAAATTTGCGGCGCACATGCACTCCCCTTTACTACCACCTTACATTAAAGGCACCATTTCTCCTCAGGTACCCAGGTCCGATTAGAATTATACGGCGTAGCAATGACGAGGTCATATCCACGAAGTAAGTTCCTGCTTTTGCACGCGAACGTAAGAGTCCATCGACAGGCAAACATCTAGGAAAAGCAGAACAATGCGATTCCTTGCATCGAATCGTTTCATTCCTTGTCTTCGCAATGCGTATAAGTCCCAAAACTGAAGTTCCTCGCATAGGAGTAGAAAAGTTTGCCAATCTCATTTTAAATCGAAGCTTTTTTATGAATGGCGAACCCCACTTAACTACAGATAATGCATGTATGCTTCCAAAACCGAGACTTCTTCATTTTAGTGCAGATGAGCAGCGGCTATCGAATCGTGGGAATTATTTAGTTTTCGGTTTGCTGAAATACAGGCAAGTTGACTTAGCAATAATTGTTCGCATTAACAAACGTATTTTGTTCGATAGGATCGGTAAGTGTTTTTCATTAGATCTTTATGTAAAGTAGATGAATGAAGGGTTTCCATGCTAATGGAATTTACAGCCTAAACTATGTGAGTCTTCCTCAGGTTTCCTCACTTATTTAATGACGACACGGAAGTTCTGCTTTGGAAATACCTCGCAATGGATAAGGCTGAACAGGGTAGGTTAATGGATCGAAATCTCCACCTTCCCATTCTATTTTATGGAACATTATTTGGTGAATGATGATATCCGTACCAGGCAATAGCTTAAGCATTCATTCGTCGTGGAGTACGGCAAGATGCTTATCTAAATGCAAGTGCCTGCTTAATAGCGTACTGATCTGTTCCGAGCAACAAATGCATGCACAATCGGTTGCATGGGTAGTCTAACTCTCGTTTCCCTTCACGCGCCCTCAGGTATAATCTCTAGTCGTGGTCAATTAAAAGTGCATTTATTCATCGACTTGATTGCTAATTACGCAGTTCAGCACTATAAACATACTAACTGCGGCGTAATGCATGGCATAGGACAGAGCTGTATGTGAAAGCTGTAGTAGGGCGCCTTCGAAACAGCTTTTACTGCCTCTTTTTTCTGTTAGAACACTACTGATTTTAGATCAGTAAAACCTATTCTAAGAAATTCGGCGTTTAATCCTGGCACTTCCTAGGCGTTTTATGTACACCGTCGAACCTCGGCTTGCCTCATGCACCAACCTCGGAAGACCCGATAGTAGTATTCATAATGCCCCTAGTTTCGAGATCATGATAATTAATGTCGCATTTGCAAGTCTGAATGCAATTCTGCCTGTAGAGTCCCATTTGACGAAGCACGGCATAGTGGACGAGGTTATGGCGCCAATTTTGCAGCACGAGTTCCGTAAGGAGATGCTGGAATTTGCTTGCTCTGAGGATGATGCCTCCGGTCTGACGATGGACGTGCACCGGTCTCTCCCCTTTCCTTCCCGCCTGGGCGATGGGGGCATCAGCAATGCTATGAAACGCTCCGTCCTCATTTATTTGGTACGTCTCCATGCACACTGCATCCTTTACTGCTGTCTGGCACTTGAGCTCCGGTAGCATATTCACATAGACCCTAGGGCTAGACGGACAATGACTTTCCTGCCGGGAACAAGGTTTTATTCAGGTAGGGAAGGACATCGCAACAGGGCCAATGTAATGAACACATTTAAGTTCTAATTACCTTGTTTTTCATGATTAGTGTCCGAAAAATCGCGTTAACAAGAGGATCTTTCCCATGTACACTCACAAGCAGGAGCAGTGTTCTGGAAATTCAACCCGTCCCCTTGTAGACCAGTAAGTATTTTGTGGAGGCCAAGGGTAGTCACTGCACGACACTGGACCAGACGAACTTCCAGGAGCCTTGGTCTGAGTCCCTCGTCCTCTGTCGCACAGACACTGTCAACATCGATTTGAAGGCAGAGGGCAGCAGCGCCAGCGATGGCTCCGATGACAGCGCAGATGAAAGAGAGATTAACGACTGGGAAAAAGTTGCCTAATAGAGGGTCTGAAATTCCCTTCTCTCTACATGAAAACATTTTCTTCCCGGCATCGCCCTTGTGAAAATTGGCCTGCCATATTTTCTTGGAGTTTGAGTAAACTTGACCTCACCCGTTACTGTTATGCAACGGTTCTCCCTAAATTATACATTTAAGCGATGGAAATTGTAGGCACGCTTCTGGCGTCTAGCCCCAAGCTCATTTACTATCGGTTAAAACTAGCATAGTGGGAGACGTGACCCAATCATTGCAATGGGGTTTTATTACTACAAACGATGTAACCACCGCTAAGAATTTCTCGAGTCGATGGTGAACAAGGATGTTTGCCATAAGTGGATCGCAAATGTGTGTTGATAACCGCTCAAGAGATACTTCCGTCTATCAAGCGCGTTTATTCGTCGTAGACACAGATGCATCCGTAAGTAGAAAAAACGGGGTTCATAGCTTCGTGAGTAGGAATAAGAATGGGTTCAAGGTTGGCGCGGACGGAGTAAGCCCTACCAACTTCCAGAAACCCGTGATTTATTGCATAAGATTCAAATCTAGGATTAAGTTGCGGGCTGGGAAATCAACATGTCGGAGCACGCGCTCTGACCGGCGTGGTCGCGGGGAGGACGTCAAGCTAGTTGGCAGAGGTAAGTAGTTTGGCTGCAGCCCCATCAAGATGCCAAGAGGGCTTGGAGGCAAGAGGTTGAACCATGCTTGCGGGGTACATCACCGACGGATGGTCGTCCTCTATCATTTTCTGTAATGTAAGACCGAGACTGGGCGAGAACTTATCACACTCAAGGTGTTGGTCCAAAATTTGGATTAAATGTCCAGGAAATGTTAGTTATAAAAAGGTAAATGCAATTTGTTCCATTGATCTGGAGCGAATTGCAAGCCTATGGATCATAGGCATCGGGAACGGGGTTCGAGATTCCATTATTGTAATGAAGCTTGCAGAGAAGCAGAATCTCGATGGATTCGACCACACAATTGCCCATACTGTGCATTGTACTACAGAGGAACTCACCTTGATGACTTCTGCCTTATTGGCCCCGGTGACAATAAACATCACCTTGTCGGCTTTATTAATCACAGGGAGAGTTAGAGTCACTCGATTCGGTGGGGGTTTTGGACTATCAGTGATCGGAGCGACAACCAGATTTTCAACCTTCAAAAAGGAGGAGATATGCTAACCGATTGCAATTGCACAGCCCAGGTAAAGGCATAAACCAATTAGCGGACCGCAAAGCTGAATCAAACCGCAAAAACAAATTTTCGAAACAAATGTTAGAAGCTTAGCCGATACAAATGACAAACCTCTAGAATTTTGTGACGCGGAAACAATGAACAAGTGTGACCATCTGGACCCATGCCCAGAATAAGGAGGTCAAAGACCGGATATCCGTTTTCGGAGCCAAAGAAATCGAGAATATCTTTTTGGTAGAGTTCCGCTACTTCTTCTGTTGTTTTAGCAGTTGGGTCGATCTTGTGCACAACAGGTGCAGGCGAAAGTTTTGAAAAGAGGGTTTTTTGATAGACGCCATATGTTGACTCTGGATCATCGAATGGAACAACTCTTTCGTCGCAGAAGAAAAAGTGCACACGACTCCAATCAACATCATTCAAGGCGATTAAACCGGGTGAAATCTGGATGGGCATGGAACCACCTTTTATAAAAAGTGTACATTGTAAGTAGAAATGCGGATGTTCCAAACAGTCTCGCCATTTAAAGGATAAATTATATGAGAGGGATAAGGACACAAAAAATAACCCAGTTAATAGACAAACCAGACAGTCCAACAGCTACAGTTCTCCGATCACTTGTAGTCATGCGCAACACTGAGTGAATTTCTTCTACAACTGCGTTCTTGAAAGCTTCATCCGACGCACTGACGAAGACACGCGGCATGCCCAGACCCGTCAGAACAACTATAATCCTAGTCGCAACCAAGACTATCATATACTCATATAAGTCGTCGCACGAAGGAAACCTGTATTTGTAATGTTTTTTAGACAATAGCTCAAATGGGAACACTAGTAAACGAGAAATGAAGGCAAAGACTAGAAGTTCTCGCAGGGTAAACATAGTACCAGTGCACGCAATCTCCAGATTCCCGATGTGTTTGGTTAGTTTCAAATGTGCAGGGTTTGTAATAACAATTTTAATGCTAAATAAAACTAGTCACCTTACTTGATGCTCTTATTTACTACGCGGGGATTTTCGGCCTTATAATAACAAGCCCTTTTTGATGTATTACAAGTACATTAATCAAAGGTAAAGGAATCAGTCAAATAAAAACAATTAATTCCGGTTTTAATATCAGAATTATTAACACCAAAGCTCCACCACTTAATTATCGCGGCTTTACGGTTATGCATATTCCTTGAAATGAAAAATCTCACTTGGCGTGCTTGCCTGCTACTGACTTTAATAAGTCACTGCAGAGCTGTTCAAGTTCATAGCATAAAGACGAAGAACCAATTCTATAGTAAAGAATTATATCTGCGGTACTTTGTTTGTTTGGACAATCGGTTTCGGTGAGGGTCACAGAGGTGGCTGTATTGGTCTCTGGGCCATGCCAGCTTATTTCCCTCTGTCCGTTGAATACATATGTATGTATATATATATATATATATATGTTCTACTCTAGTATTCTGCCTTCTCTTGTCTTCGAGGGGGCCTCGGGATGCTACAATACCACTACCCATAAGCAACAGTTCCGGCCTTGCCGCCCTACTCTTCCTGCAAAGTCATGCATTTGGACCAAAAAGATTGATAAGAAGGCATTTTTTACTGTGTTATCGTGGACTTCTACGGATAATTCAGGTTTTGCACGTGAGTAAGAGGATGTAGCCTTAGATACGGGGTTAGTAAATCTTATCTGCTACCTCAAACGACTCATCCAAAGAAGTGTATTACACAACCCTTTTGCTCTAAGCGGCGATAATAGTGCTTGCTCTGGCGTTCGTTCCTTTTTACTCCTGTTTCGGTCGATCCCTCCAGATAATTAGCATGCACATTGCACGTCCTTAGCCAACCATCGCTCTGCCTTTATAACGATACATTTTATCATTTCACATTGTGATTGGTCGTGTGCGAATTTACCTATCACAAGCCATGCGAATTGATGGCAAGATGACCCTCATTATTTGAAATGTATCTGTTCCGGGAGTGGCGGAACCTGCGACGTAATTGGCAAAACAGGTATGTAGACGTTAAGCTGGCTGCCATTGCCGTAATACTTCTGCCTTATATGACTGACGCAATTGTTAATCTGAGAGTTTGAAAAGATGTCTCTTCTTTTTCAGCCGTAATGTATATTCAGGAGTCATGTGAGTTGCTACTTCCGTGTTTGGTGAGAAAATATGGACTGATTCTCTTGTGTAGAGGTCTGTAAGTCATGAGATGTTAGAAGGCACCATTCTGAGCATGTATCCCATGTGGAGAATGATTAACCCTTCCTGTCTGTTCACTAACTTGAAGGTGATGACTTGTTACGTGAGTTTGATTCACCCCGAAATTTTTGCATGATTCAGTGAAAGGAGACCCTAAAGGTTGGCATCTTATAGCTAAGCTCTATTACAGAAATCTCTTTTAGCAGGTCTACCTGTTTAAGAAAGCAAAGGTAAATGTTTTAGCGTCCTATTTCCTCGCTGAGTTTCCTTCTGTTGCTTACACAAGACAATATTACACTACAAAGACCCAAAACATCAACGCCCACTCTATCCCCGGGGACCCCTGAGCATGGATTGATGTGGTGCAATCACCACGAGGTGAGGCTTCATGGAGATTACCAGTTCCTCCTGTTAGGCATTTTTGTCGTTCTTCTGTACAGCCCAATCGCTCATGTAATTCTCGGGGAGCTGTTTGTACTAGTAAACTGGGGCTACTTTGCGTCCAATTCCCCTATGGGCAGTCTCAAGCACTCTGGTTGCATAAGTCTGGCCATTGTGCGTAATGAATACCCCGTTTTTCTGACTAATTTTTTAACAGGACGTAAGGAATCCGTTATACGCCGGAACTGTGCCAGGCTCCGTTCATTGCACATTCCTTCACAGGCATTTAGTGAATTCGCTCAAAAATGTTCTATTTCCGGAAAGGTTACTGCTTTATTTGAAGTCTGACCTACAAGAGAGGGCTCCTGCATTACTATGTGTGTTCCTTTTTTCTTTACTCACTGTGAGATCGCAGTGCTGCGTTTCATTGTACCAACGCGCCATTGAACGGTTCTTCTCATGCATTCCTTTCAACCAGGTCAACGACAGACAATCTGCTCCCACAAAGAATTTTTCCTATCAGATTGTTCGGAATGTCTAGCCATTGTGAAAGTTCGCGGTGGATAGCACTTTTCTGTTCCACTTATTTGTCGAGGTTGGCGTTCGTGTAGCAACGACGGGTTTCAAACCTTTGGCATCTTTTTGTGAGTTTTCCCCACCCACGGGTTCATCAATAATATATAACGACTGGGACGAATGCCAAGGCACCTGGTTCGAAATTGGGGAATTCTAGAATCGGTTTAGAGCAGAAAATTTGCTTCGATTCTTCGAAAGCCTCATCTTGCCTTTTCTCAAGATTAAAGTGTTGTTTGGCTTGCTTTTGCGCAAGTTTATACGGTATGCCTTCGATTTTAGCAAAACCTTGAGCAGCATACCTGTAGTAAGTTGACGAGTCTTAATAGCTGGTGTTGGTCAAGCCCTCACTTCCTTTGTGGGGATTTCAGTAACAACCAGCCCATCTGATGCGACAGTATTTTCCAAAAAGTTGACATTAATTTTAGGTTGGTATTATCCTGCCTTATGTTTCCTCCAAGGACAAGCACGCCTCTCAAGTACTGTATACAGTGTTTTGGAGATGGTTCAATCAAAAAAGTTTGCATAAAGCGTTTGACAGTGGAAGCTGCGTTGCAGAACCCAAAGCCATTTTCTGGAAATTACAAAGCCCGCTTGGTAAGGTGAAGGCTGTCTTCTCTCCATCTGTAGCGTCAATCAAACGCTGAGAACTCCTTTGACCCATGCAGGTATCATAACAAATCATTTAAGCAGGACAGAAAGCATTCCTTGACACCCCTGTGTTTAGCTTTCCGTAGTTGATGCAAAACCGGAGACTTTAGTTCTTTTACCTTACTAGAAAAATCAGTTAAGCTCATGGTGTTTGTATTGGCTTTGCCGTCTCGTCTCCGGGTGATTAACTAGATCGCACTGGCCCGGACAGTGTCCATCACATGTCAATGTTTGATTATGCTTGTTCATCCCCAGCTTAGCACCTTGCAATGAAGGTACACTTGTCGGTGATAGAAAGGCTACTATGGCTTTGCTGTCTCGGTGGGTGAAGAACGTATCCTCTACTGATATCAGGACGGCTTTAGTGTCTCGTGGATGATCGACTCCAAGACCTAAACCCCAAGCCCATCATGGACCTGTAAGGGAAAGATCTGGGATATACTATTTACCTGGCCGCATTAGAGTTAAAGGTGGATTTACAAGAACGCTGTTCTAATTTGCCTGGGGCTTGCAAGGGTAAATGGGCTCATCTTAGAGGCAAACCACGCAAAGAAAGAGAGAGCTCACCAAACTTTGCGCTTTGATACGGGAGATCTTGATGGAGGGTGCTAGGTTTGATCGACAGTTGTCAGTACCATAGCCAGCCTTTGATTCGCCTTCACTACGAATCATCAACTCACTAGTTTGTGCTAAATATGCGTCAATCCAATCAGTCTGTTTGGTCAAGGGGTATGAAGGCCAAAGAGAAGGAGATGAACGAGGAATTAGTAGCATCGCTGGTAGACCTACCTCTCTCCCCTTACAAGGAGGACATTGACTTTGAGGAGTGGCTTAAAGTTGCAAAATTCTACCTCTGCTCTTACTCTCAGCGGCAAAGAACGTCTTCAATTCTCCATGTCCTTCCCCAAGATTTATCTTTGAATTACCCACGACTAGCAAGAATAGACTCTCTCTAGTGACTTGTTCCTTCGCTACAAAAAAGCCGGAGTAGATAACAAGGAGTGCCCTAGTAGTCTTAAACATTTGTAAGAACGTGCCTTTTTCGAAGCATTTTTCAAAACAGGCTTGCTGACTAAATAACCTTCCAGTTCAGGTACGGAATGCGACTGCCCATCACGGTTGGGAAACTCGCTCAGTCAGCTGGTCTGATTCGCAACACCGTTTGGCCCTATTTTACCAGACGTCCGGCAGATGGGCAAATATCTTGACGTCCTGCTCCTCTGCGCCATACCCCAAAATCAGTTGAGCCTTCCTTTAGCCTGGTTTATTTACTCCCAAAAGGTTTCCATTCATTGATTTGAGTTCAGACAAATGGGGACGTCGGATGCAGCCAAATTAGTAGTAAATCCGCAGGCTTCTTCCTCACTTTGCATCAAGAGTCGAATCGTTTCTCTTTCTGCAAAATTACGTTCGACAGAAGGAAGGGAGGGAATGGTTGAAGGAGAGCCGTCGTTTGAAGTTTGCATAGGGAAAGAAGCCTGGTTAATACTTGGTGCTAATTTCCTACGTGCCAGCAAAGTTGACCTAGATTTCACAAAAGGTACTTTTTTCGACCCAGTAAGGCACCAGGCCAAAGCAGATGTTTTACGAGCGGATTAAGACGCAGGAATCCCCAGCGCTTCTTTGTAGCCGCAGCTATACCCATGAGCAACATGGATGACCTTTGCGCATAGTTGGCTCACATTTCTAGTAACAAGAGGAATGAATCGCGCGAGTAGCTGAATTAGTACGTTAGCATGCTCCCATAGCAAAGCGCTAGCCTGGAACGAACAACATCATCAAGCATGCGATAGATACCGGAAATGATAGACCTATCTGGTAGCCGCCTGGATGCTTACCAACTCCTCTGCTAAAAGGAGTTAACCGTCTGATTGAAGGGATGAATCGGGTTGAGGTTATGTATTCGTCAGGCATCATGAGCCTCTCCGGTCGCGTTAGTAACGAAAAGTGATGGTAGCCTACGATTATGCGTTGACTATAGGAAGTTGAACGTCGTAATCAGGACGAACACATTCTCATTACCCTACACAAATGCTTCACAAGACTACCTGTATCGGTTAAAGTGGCTATCCACCTTAGACTTGGTGGAAGCGAACAGAGGGAAGACGGCTTTTACACTGCCAAACGGGATTTCTAACTTTCAGACAATACCCTTCAGACTCTGAAACGCTGCAGCCACCTTCCAACGCCTGATGCAGACAGCTTTTTTCTTCAACGTTTGGTTACCTTTCTGAGTTACGCAGTCTCGCCAGGTGGGGTTGCGTTCATCAGAGACTATACAAAAAAGTAAGGGCCTGGTCAACACCAAGCAGTCAGGCAAATTACTGCAGATGCTTTGTCAAAGGTTTTGCTAAGATCGCCAATTCGCTACATAAATTAGCCGAGAAGAAGGCGAAATATAATTTCATGTGGGTTAAACTAACATAATGAAATGTTTAAGGAAATGAAGCAAGCTACTTTCTCGGCACCGATTCCAGCCTCACAAAATTTTGGAAGCAGGACTTCACCCTTTTGTACTGAACACAGATGCGAGTGATGTTGCACTGAACGGTGTACCCTTACAAGGGGACAAAAGAGACACCAACGGTCGGATACGAGGATGTGGTAAATGCACTGATGGAGGGCATGAAAACACCTGATGGCTCATTTAAATGCTGCTCATAAGGATGGCACCGAGGCTGATGCTCGAAGGGACGAGAAAACAATAAAAATTCATGTAGTTTTAAATGTGCCTCTTAGGCGAAAGACAGGAAAATAATTTGATTCGTGTGATAGAGGGAAACTCTGAGACCTGTGAAGCAGACAATTCACAGGCTTATTTCCCCGGAGTCTGTGCTATTACTCACTAACCCTAATCGCCAAATATGCCACAGCCCAATCAATTTATTAGGGCCCGGATGATAGGAGAGTAGGGATGAACGAGGACCATTGTAGCCTCCCGAGGCTCCCTCGAAGGCAAAAAAAAGGCAGAATGCTAGGTTAGAATACATATATCAAAGGACAGAGGGAAGTAAGCTGCTGGCATGGCCCGGAGGCCAACCTACGCAGCTAGGGCAATACGACCACCTCTGTGATCTTCGCCATAACCGTTAGTTCCAACAAACAGAGTACTACAACCATGGTATCAAAATGGCAATCGGTTGTGTTCTAAAAAGCAATCACCCGAAGAATTAATTTTTAAGAGCGTCTTTTACAGAGCAAAATGCTCTATTGCAATGATTTGATATGCGGCTTGATTTTTAAATGAATCGGGTGCACCAATCTTCCCAAGTTGCAAATTCACGTGCCGCAGGTGCATTGCTTTTAAGTCTCCTATATAATGTTGATGCAACCTTTCGTGGCACTTCTTTTCATAAATGCTCTTGGGAAGTCTCGAGGCGATGCCACACATTTTCTTCACACTACGACTTTCAGAATCAAAAGCCCACCAGATCGACGAATGCCCCTGTTCCATTAGCACTACTCTTGTCAAAGAAATGCTAGCTTTAATTTGTATGTGCACACATTTTAATAGTAATATCATTTCGCCTAAAAAATGACCTTATCGATCAAAAAATTGCAGCTAAGGCTCAAACATAAAGGCTCTTCAAAACTTGAATTTACTTAATCCGTTAAGATGAGGTGTTACGTAATCAATTGTAGCAGCTTGCAAAACTACACAAGGTTTCTGTGCTGTGGTCTATACGTGAGGTTTATGTGAAATCTAATGTGAATATGCAAATGCGGCAAAGCACCTGAAAAATATCCTGTTTAATTAATAGTTGCGTTTTCCGATTTATTTTTGCTTTAAAGTAATTTAATATTTGAACAATGCCGGCATTATAAAAGGAACTGTTAAATGAGAATGATCTCATTCTAAACAGATTTTTACTGTATCATTTGGAATCACGAAATGTCAAAACCGCGAATTACAATCTCATTGGTCCTTATTGTTGGCTCACCCTTGAGGGCTTCTGTGCTGGGGTTGAATAATAAGGGTTTACGTCTTACTTCAGCTCCTGATTGGCATACCACCTGTTCGAGGGCATCTATAATCCTTATTAATACGCCGGTGCTCTTGTATTCCTTGCTTTTGATCAGGATAAAATAATCTTCAAGCGCAGTCGCGGCTTAGCATCTTTATTTGTTTTATGGTAAATTTGCGAATTCCGAGTGCTTAGCGTATGAATTTTGGTTTTTGGGTCAAATGAACTGCAAGACACCTCCAGGCGTATACAAACAAATCATTTGCGTAAGAATTTGCTCTACTTATTTTTGTGTTTTTGATGGTACCCGTAAACAATGATAACGTCTTCAAGTTTCATAGGTAGAAGTAATACACACTTTTTTGCCATCTTGTTAGATTATTGTCTGTAAATGTTGCATTGGTCTACTGAATTGGTATGTATGAGGATTGTGGTGGGTAAATTTTATGAATGTGCTTGCCTCACTCGCTTATTTATCTCGTACTTTTATGTCTTTAATGTTAGTGCCTTGGATTTTCTTGTCTAACTGAGCTTTTCTTTACCCATTAAGGTTTTCGTTTTTGCCTACTTTTACCGAATCACTTTGGGTGCAGCCAACAAAATTGTTTATTCTGTCAAAGTAAACGACACAATTACTCTCGATCCGTGTCCAATTCCTGAAGTTGTGGGCTTGGTTAAGTCGCGGTGGGAATGGTACTGTGATAATGACCTCATCACACCAGACACCTCACCATTCCTTAAACTGCATGAACACAACGGTTCCCTCACGGTCACTGCTCGTACGGCTGATGTGAACCACGTCTACGGATGCCGGGGCTTTGCTGTCCTTTCGAACGGAACAGAAATTGACGGTCACATTCTGCCCTACGTAATATCACCGATTAGTAGGTTTAGATTATCCTTTTTTTTTTGCTGGATAACTGATCATTGCATTGGAATGGCAAGCAGAAGTGTTTCTTTTATTCCTCTTATGATTATTTCTTCAAAATAACACTTTGGAATACTGTTAAGGATATTTTGGATGCCGCTGGTAGTTCCGTAATGTTGCTCAAATTAGTTTGTTTTGAAGCTTCCGTACCGTCTCAAATCCTGCATTTTTGCCATTTGCCATAACTGTTGATTTAATTAATTCGTACCTCCGATCTCGAAGTAGTGTGTTTGTATCTAGTACTCTGATTGATTAGTTGAGTATTTAAATTAGTCTTTATGTGTTTTGGGATAAGCATACTGCTTAATGTTATTGAATGAAATAAATTACATCTCCCTAAGAAGGTCATAACTTAAGTTCTTATCGTTGGAATTCCGTGTGATGTGAAATGCAGGTATATAGTTTCGTTTACTGGACAACCGATTATGTCTCCTTTTTCTAATCACTTTAGACTCCGCATTTCTTGAGCACAATCTAAGGAATGCGACGCTCGCACGGGATGAGCTGTATGAAATCCCCTGTGAGGCAGGTGGCATTAAATCGAAGCTAGAAATCAAAGTCAATGGTAGGGTGAGTGCTTTTGAATATTGTAATGAAACGAAGGTCTGCTAAGTGTAATTGAAGTTTAGCTCTTAGGCGAGGTTTATTCCAGTACAAAGTGTGCTCTCACAATGGTTATAAGGCTTATTCGATGCGGCGCAAATAATTTTTTACTGAATTTAAATGCTTGTTTCGATAAAACTAATCGAAGTAGACTTGCCACTTTGTTGCTTTATGCGTGCATGCTGTTATATTTTTTTGTTTTTTCCTTGTTGGTTTTTTATATACAGCTAATTTTAGCTTTCGACTGAGAAAATTTAATAAAGTTCCCATTTATGGCATGCTGTTTGACAAATAAATGGTTTACATGTCCACAATATTCTTATGAGTGGTTGTGCTTATTTATTAAATGTGAATTCACTGCCTCTGCAAGTATTGTGCAATTAGTTAATTATGTTGTATCGCCAAACCTTTTGGACTATAAAATCTCAGCGTTTTACTCACAGCTGTACAGCCATGAGTAATCCCTTTGGTTCTGGTACAGACTACGTCTTGACTTTCATTCCATAGAGTGCACAAGAATGTGAAAATCCACTAATTACCAATAAGTTTTCTTCCATCAATGTAATTAGATCGGGAGTCACCAAGAAGTTGATATTTTTAAGTGATTTAAACCATTTAGTGATTCAGGCTTTTAAATGATATGAGATTTCATGTTTCCAGATCGCTGAGTAAAATGAGTCAAAATATGCTAGCTGTTGTTGGAATCGTCTGCAGTTGCCATTGTTTTCATCAAGAAGCTACGCTGTTTATAATTGCGAAAGTTGAAAGGCATGAAGCTCGTGAGTCAATACTATGATCCTATTGGGATTTACATGCGTCCACTCGTTGCTTTGGCGAATCTTTTGAAGTGGTCACTTAAACGAAACCTTGCAATCAAATCAATTTTGACACCCTCTGCGGTGAACTTTGAGACAGCTTTTTCCCGGGTTTGATGAGGCGAAATTCAATAGACTAAACGAATCACCACGATGACGGCGTTGCAATGATCGAACCAATGTACATTTTCCACGCATTCACGAACACGAACGAGTTATGTGCCCTACTATTTCTTGTGTTTAAGAAGTGGCCACGGAAACATGTGAAAATATACAATGACACGCTAATTGAATGCCGTGCATTCAATTCTGCTGGAGAGGAGAAGGCCTCTGCTTATCTGAGCGTCGAGCCTGGTGAGTGAAACCTTCCACCATCCTCTGAAGTTGGAAATCCATTTCGGTATCTGTGAATTTTGTTGACCTTTCGCTCTGGTTGTTCTTGCTTTTTGGCTGCTTGGAATGTGCATTTTACATTGTGTTGGCCTTTGGATGTGATGCATTTTCTCATCCCATTTTTTAAACCAATGGATGAGTTGGAAATTCATACTGTTTTCGAATACAAATTGCACCATGAAACCAATGCGGTAGCGCGGTGGCAGTTCTAAACATTACTTGATAGCTTTAAAAGTCAAATGGATAACAAAGTGCGAGCGCCAGTTGTGGTCCCAGAACCATAGGCTCGACATTCAACAATGGCTATTTTGAGGCATTCTTTATCAGTACTTGGTCAGACGATGTTATGAAACGCAGTCATAGCTAATGATTTTTCATTTTTGGGATTCATTTTTTGTTACCTTATTTGCGTCTGATCCGCTTGAAGCGCAATAATTCTTTTATTCACTTGAGTCGGACGCATAAGAGATTAGAAAATCCCTTCCCTTTGTTGAGCATTTCATTCCTGATAATTTCATGAATATTTACTTACTAATACCTCACAAATGAGTTGTCTTCCCACGTGGTTGACCAAGTTTTATCCACTAAGTTCCGGGGCACCATACAAGCACTTAGTACTACTGTACCTCGATTTTAAAACATTTTGCCGCAATCGGGTTTTGACATTTATCGAGCTACACCCCAAGTTAATCAAACTTTTAAACCTGTTTTTGTTCGTTGACAAGATTGGCTTCGGGTCATTTTTATTCCCCCAAAACGCGCGTTTCCCCAAAAGTGTTCAACTCTAAAATTTTCCGTCTCCTTAAGACTGTACGGCAATGTTGTCATTTCGCGAATCTTCCCCTGTCGGACATTTTTGGGCTTTCATGCGATAGTTTCCCTCACTGTAAATCCTTGTTTGTTTGAGTCGTCGCTGGAATAGTCGCGGTAGCCCTCTTGCCTTCCCACGTGGAATTTTGACTTCCACCTAATAGAGGGATGCGGTATCTGGACCAGTTCAACGCAGATGCCCTTGGCACTTGTTCCATTACCTCAATAACATTGGTCTCAAGTTACTGAATTCAATAGACAGAGGGTAGGAAGGAGCTTCCATTGTGGCATGCTGAGGCTTAGGAAAGGTGGGAACGCGTCGCGTGAGAAACCGTGAGAGAGCGGTGGATGCGATGGCAGAAGCGGCAGGGAGAGTGAGAAAAAATCGTGTGATCGGCACACCTTGACCTGCTTAGAGGTCCGTCTATCACCCCCTTCTTCATCCCTTGCCTCCCCTTCTCTCCTTGTTACTGATGTTGTGGATGGTGATGCTGATGGCCGCTTTTGAGATTCCGCGGTCCATATTGGGTTCGTGTGAGTCTCCACTATTACAGGCGTCTGGACATGCTTAATTATTGTCCCCTCTCACGTACCTTTACACGTACATCTTTGCCATCGCTATCATTATTGGTACCATTATCAATACTCCATCATCCACTTCATTTTATTTGGTTACTTTAGGCTTCAAAGAGGAGACTCATCCGAATTACCCTAGTGATCGGTGAGTTAATTCAAAAGTTCTAGTGCTGTGAAACATAATTCATTCTGCGTAACACTCCTGTTGACACTCTCGTTGGTTTGCGATCACAGTTTGGGAAACGGAGTTCAAAAGGTTTCTACAACGCTTTGCTTTAGACCTCATGAATGTGGGATTGAAATAGTTTTTTGGTTTTGGGATTCCTAGGAATGACCCCTATGCCCATGGAATACTCATTGTAGCATATAATAACTGCGCAGGTTGCATAAGACATGCACCATCTTTTGATCACTGCAAATTGATTGATGGCAATCCCTTTTTCATTGGTTTAAACTCGAACTTTTAGTTCACGATTTCTAGTTGGGTGGGTAACTGAATGTTAGTTGATACTTTTAAAGGGATTTTTTGAAAACTATCCCCATGTCCATCTCATACTCATAATTCCGTATCATTGGTTAAAGCTTTGATTTTGTATTCTCTATATTACACCGATCACTTGCCTCAAATCCAGTGACACCTTCGTTAGAAACTTCAAATGATGCAACATGCATTGGTGGGGTGTGCATTTGAATCGTTGGAGGGGATCCAGGAGTGCGTAGAATCAATGCTGAACAAAGAATCCGCGCCCTGTGGACTCGCAAAATATCCTAATTTGTATCCCTCGGGTTGTGCAAAATGCTTAGCACTTTGTCCTACTTCATATTCGTCCACAAAGTTTTCATTTTCATCTTATGAGATCTTTCATCGTAATATACATTATAGTTTCAACAAATTATTTCAGAGTACAAGTTAAGGTGCTTGCGGAACAAAATATTTAATTTGGTTGGCCAAATGCTGGCGGAAGAGATCAACATTCGTAGTTCCCAAGAGCAATTGAGATAATTTTGGCCCATTCGAAGTAAACTGATGTTCAACCCTAATACCGATGCAGCCGTCATGGCAACCCTCCCTTAAATTATAGTGCCTATCCAAAATTTACGCTGTGCAATTCACAGTGGTAAAATGCGTCTCATAATGAATTAAAACGTAGGTCTGTCTGCCAGCCATTCCTGTCGTCGGCGCCCTCCGTGTGCTCTAGCATTTTGGGAGCGGAAAGCTCCGCAGACAGTGTCTACGCGGTCTCAACTTCGCGCCTTTTACGTGCTGAGAGCACTAATCAGATACTGGCCTCCACGTTTCGCAAGTGGGACTCCCTCGTGCCACCCAACGCACCGCCCGCAAGTCCACACCTCCGCTGTTTGCAACAGGCCAAACGCCTTGTCTGTCTTCTTGCCTTCCCTCGATGCCTTGAGGTTGAGGCCTACGTTGAGGACTTCAACAGCTTCGATGTAGATCCTGACAAGCGATTTCCCTCTCCGCGAGAATTTTCTGTTTGCCAGTGCGTTACACCCCACCTCTTTCCCTTTACTTTCAATTGATTAGCCTTTTACATTAACGCCATGTGGATGGGTTGAACATTTCAATTAGTGGGATCTTCTTTACTTATTTTTCTGTGCGACTATTATTATGATCTTAATAATCCATCGCCGATACTACTCAAATGCTTGCCAGTAGCACACGCGTAAATGCTAAAAGCAGCACTTGCTCCCCAATTTTCCTATGGGCTCCGAGTACATAATCTACCATAACAAATTTATCTTAGAACCTATTTCGATTGTTTTCTTGCAGGCTTTACTGTTTTACTGTAGAACGTACTTGTGACAAGGGGAAATCTTTTCGATAAGCTGATTTAATTTGTCGACTGGGGGTGTTATAGCAAGGAGAATTAATGATACATTGAAGGTTTTTTTCTGACCAAAGCGGGGATTATCACTGATAAAGGTGTACTCCTCACCCATGAGGCCATAGGTAGAGTAAGCGCTTGCATTGGTAGCGCAGCTTTTTGCTCCGTTTTCTAGGTCAATCCTCCGTCGTGGGTTCGAACGGGGGTGGGTGAGGTGGGGTGGGGTGTACACGGCTTCTGCGCACATACTCGCACTCACCGTCCACACACTGGTTCGGGCACACCTTCTTTGCACTGGCGACAGGTACATGCGCACAAACACACCGTAGAAACTGGCCGCGACCAGGGCTGCTGCTATGGCCACTGAGATGGACTTAGCCACCTTCACATCTGGCTGGCCTCGCTCTTTCCTCTCCCTTTTCCTCCCTCAACTTGTGGCTTGTGGACGTTATTTAGTCCACCTGCTTCGGATACACTGTAGATTGGCATTTCCTTTAGCCCCATGTAACCGTTCATGCATCTTCCTTCAAGCCCTGAGTCTGGTTTTACAGTTACCGGCACCAAAATCGGCGGCTTTATGCATGCGATGTTGTAAATCTTCCCTCGTGAGTTTGACTTTGAGAAGCTGAAGCGTAAAGAAACTCGTTAGCACACTACCCTAGCTTCCACTGCACTTATGTCTCTGTTTCCATGCTTTCGAAGAATCTTCTCATTCGGTCTGCTTGAGAATGCTTCATTTTGGTAATACCTAGCATTTCGAATTAGAGTCCACATAGCGGAAATTGTTAACGCAAAGAACAGCGCTTGCAAGATTGTATATTTAATGCTATCCTGGAAATTACAAAGACAAGATATCGACTTTAAAAGAGTTTCTTGAAAGTGGTACTTTAGCTTGCTTTGAAGTACTTTCTGATGGAATATTATTTCCCATAAATTTATTGTCTGTGTTGAGTGAAACAATTTTTATGCATCAACAAACAAGAAACATATTCGTGTCACCTTTTCATAATTTTGATTGAATGTTTGATTGTTAATGTTTATTCCCCCTTCATCAAGCCCAATACTTATGCAAACAAATCCTGTTTACAAAAGTAAACTCGATACTTTGAACCTTATGACCAAAGAAAATTTACTTTCCTCCAGCGAGGACTAGGGTCTTTAGCAAGGTGCAACATTCTTCAACTCCTATAATCGGAAAACTCTACACGAGTGGACATTCCAGCGGAGGGGAACTAGTACTCCAACCGGTGGTAGCTGGACCAACCGGATAGGATTGTGATTTTGGTACGGCTTTGATATCCAGAATCGCATACTAACAGTCATTGCGTGGGTAATTAGTATGCCAACGTTCGTCTCAGCTATGCTGTCCTTGTAGACACCCACCCAACCGTGGCGTAGGGCTTTGTTTGAAACCGCATTGTTGAAATATGATGCCCATTGTCTGCGATTAGTACTCATCTTGGGGGTAGCTTATGAGGTTTCCCTGTCTACGAGTGACACATTGCGGTGTAGAGCATACCGGAAAGCTCAGAGATATGAAACTTAGACCTCAGGGAGATGGAATCTCTTTAAACTCTTAAAATGGCATTACTTACGCTTTCCAGTCGAAGTGATTCACAATTCCTGATACTCATTTAGGGTCATTAAAGCTCTCAGGGGCAGTAAGTGTCCATCTTTGCTTATTGTCAAGCCTTCTTATTTGCGTTCTGGCAGGCTGTTTTCTTTTTCGACAAAGGTGTTTGGAATAGATCAAATCCGTTGGGTGATCAGAATTAATGGAAAGTTTCGTATACTACGTCATTCAATTTGCCCAGGTAGACGATTTGAATAGTCAACTTATGCTTGCCGACAATACAAGGTCGGTTCCCTAGTTTTACCATTTTCAGAGTAAAGTGCGCAATAAAGGATAATTGTGTTTTGAAGCATAATCAGATGCTGCGGAGGGGACTATGGAGATGTCCATCAAAGCACAGCTAGGAGTAACTTTTGATAAGCTCACCATCGGGTTGTTTACATACATCGCAGTAAATTTTAATAGCTCTTTCAGCAAACACTCAGCTTCCTTATTTTTTTGTGCAGAAAAAAGAGTATTTGTAATGTGCTTCTGCTAGTCTTGAGCAATTAGTCCATAGGCAATTAATGAAGGTATCATGCTGAATAGGAAATTACGAGCCGTATATACCATTGTCAGTTGCTTCGGGCTATTAAATAATTTTTAATGTTAATAAATGCTCGGTTCTAACATGTTTCGAAGTGAGCACTCATCGACGCATACAGGCGGAAGCGGTCTTCGTTTTTGTACTTCAGTTTTTTCCATGGCTTGTGGGACTTTTAAAATAGACCCTGTTGTCTATGGATGGTTTGCGATTTCGATAAATTTTTTCAACGTATTTAAGTTGTCGTATTGTAACCCAGTGACACATCTAGGGTCCATGAAATAAATGCTTTCTTTCCTTATTCCTCTTTTTCAGGCAGCATTGCTTTCTAATAACCGCCCTCATCTGTGCAGCTTCGTTCAATACTAGCCACGAGCGCGCTGCATTGTGGAACTACAAGCCCAACGTCACCCAAGGCGAAGGGTGGCGAGAGTTGCTGGCGAGAGGTGGAAATATTTCGCAGATTCTTCCGGACGATGGCTGCGTCGGTCTGTCGCGGATGGTGACCACCAATTCTCCAACTTTTTTCCGAGAAAATCTGGGAGAACAGTTCCGCGACGCACCCCCCTCCGCCTGCCAGTCGTTGAGTTTCGCTACTTTCTCCGCACGGCGTGCTACCACTCCGAGTGCCTCGCAAAGTAAGGGGTGCTGGTGCTTGCCCTTTAGGTTTCGTGCCTGATATGCATTTAACTATACATATTTTACCTACCTTTCATGTACAAACTGGCCTACATCCTGCTTAAAATCCGACCTATTTACGAGGGAGAACATCAGTGTTTGAGGAGATACAAAACGGCTTAATTGGGCTTCTAGACTTTAATTAGAAATGTAGTTAGCTCAAAGTTACCATTAACCACTGAGTTTTTTTCGCTTAGTCTCTAACACAGTCCTCTTGACATTGTGTCACAAGTTACTCTTCCTAAAATAGCCCTAGTCCGAATTTTTTGTCAATTTGAGGCAAACTCAAATAAAAGTGAACTTTCTTGTTTATTTTGATCCCTTGCTTTATACGGTTGTTGCCTTTCATGGGTTTGTGTTCACGAATCGTATAGATTCCTCGATGCATTTTCAGACTGCTACAACGGGAATGGTGAAGACTATAGAGGAACTGCCCCAGGTCCCACAGCATGTCTGCCGTGGATAGAGTTGGACTATGTAAAATCAGATAAACCGGATCCGCTGACCTCTCTCGGACCCTCTATCATTCCATTCGAGGCGCTCGAACCCCTTCCCACGAACTACTCGGTTTGCCGCAATCCTCTCGGCCTTGCTTCGAAGCCTTTTTGCGTGGGGTCTAATCGCAGCACTCCCGGGATTCTCACGCTTTTTAACTGTTCTTTTTTGGTTGATTGCGCTTTTGTCAACTCCACTCTACCGCCGAATCACGTCAATCTCCTTCGCCGTCAGCAACGTACTAATGTGAGTCATGTGAAACCCACCCATGGAACGTCGCTTTTCCTTCTTCTAGTGTCTCCTTTACTCTTACCAATATGCCGGCGCTCCTTGTCCATCCTCTTAAGATGATCTCAATCACTGCCGCGATGTGCACCTTCTTCCTCCTCCTCATTTTCCTCGTGCTTGCCTACATTCTGCGTGCCTGTCGGCGGGAGAAGGCACAAGTGTCGTTGGAAGAGGAGCGCGAAAATCGACACGCGAAACTTGTGGCGCGGCGGGCGAGGTTGCGCGAAACTAGTCGCTCTGGCCGCTGCCTCCTGCGCTGTTTCTACACCCTCCAGGATGCCTGCGGCAAGGACAACGGTGGTGACGGGTGGGCGTGCTGCCGTCGTCGCTGTTGCGCTGGGATGCATGGAAAAATGGATCTGACAAAGGCTAGTGTTCTGTTTTCGGCAAACTCGTTCTGTGGCATAAATGCCTACGCAGACTTTTGTAGTGTGCATTTTCGTCCCTACTTCTTATCCGTTCTTTTTATTTATTTCTGGTGGTAAATTCTAAATTAATTATACGGGAATCGCTTGCGTGTTTGTTTGTCATTGAAAGCTATTGCATCAGTTAAATACCGTTCAAACAGTCTTTGAGGTGTTACATAGGCTTCAGATCCCAAAGACATCAATCCGAGGTTAGATTGATGAGAGCCTGTTGTAAAAGGTTTGGCGCATTTCGCCTCAGAGGATCAGAGGAGAGGCCGCCTTTGTGACTTTCAAACCTAATGAAAGGTTGAAATAATGTGCTGATTTTACCTCGTAGTGATTAATCCAGTCCTGATGCAGAATTTTTGCACAGAAGACGAATAAGCTTGCTCTCTTTCTGTGGAAGCCGGTGTCCGGAAACGCTATCAGTGAGATTTTTACTGGACGAATATGAGGGCATTATTCAGTGGTGGCACATGTGTATGTGCCCGTAGCAATGCGAAGTCCCATCATTCCGACTGTCTACGCTGCAGTGACAAATTGTTGTCTACTATGCTATGCCCCATTGCATGGGAATTAATTATTTTTAACGGATGATTTGCACTTCAAACATCGGAGCATGCTTTTTTGGCCAGATTTCCAGAAAATCCTACTTACTGGAGGCACCCACTTCTTTTATGGTTAGTTTAAGTTTTCATTTTTATTAGAAGTACTACTTCTGCGTTTATGAATTTCCGGGCCAAGGAAAAATAATGTCAAGATTCGTCGAGTGAGTTTCGGACGTTTTTATACGGATTGAGACTTCTCAACAAATTCATGCGTAGGTTTAAGACCCTCAACTTACTGGCTAAATAAAGATTTCTATTTTTAAACAAATTCATGCTTCATGTTACTGACCAACGAAATTGCTCAGTATGCATTTCTCCTCGAAGACGAAAAAATTGAAGGCGTCTGAACGAGAGCTCTCTACATTTAACTGCGTTTATGGTACAGATGAGTGTAGCAGGATGAAACCAAGCGAGGTAAAGATGGATTTTCTACTAAGGAGTTTCTCATCTCCTTCCGCAAGGTTGGTAGTGAGGCTGCGTTGGAGAAGAAACCGGACGACGAGGACGAGGAAGTGCAACATTTAATCGAGTTTTTGCGCCAGGATCATCTTCCTGAGCGGCCATCGGCTATGGCGGCGCATGCACACACTGATAACCAGCCGCACCTCACGCCACTGGAAGTGCTTCCCGAGGCGACGGGTTCTGCAGAACACGTCGACGCCGCGTCCCACCCACCCATCTCCAGCCTGAACTCCTACCTTCAGCCAAGTGAACCCTCCTCCACTGAGACTTCTGTCGTCCTTTGTAAGCACGGCTTGCATCACACCCACTGCCTCGCCGGCGCCAACGTTGCTCGCGTCCATGTGGATAGCGCCTTCATGCTAGTCTCTGCTGGCCAGTTCTTGCATCCCAAGTGAGCCATCTTATTTGGGGCTATCCTTCGGATGGGTTGGAATCATTCTACTTGCTGACATCTCACTTCTCTTTTCGCCTAGACTGAAGCAGCTTTCCTACTCCCGTAAACTGCTGATAGAGGAGCGCACTCTTGCAAAATCTGCCTTTGGTCATGTAATTCTCGCCAGAACCCCAAGTTCCCCTCTGAAAAGAAGATTAGGTCTTGCTGGTAATGGTGAGCGGCTTTACCGTTTTATTTTATGATAGCGATTTTGTGATTTGTCACTAACAATTTGGGTACAAGTTTATTTTTTTGCCTTTCAAAATCGCAGATCTATCGGAAGGATTAGACACGTCGAAATCATCTTACGTGGTTATCAAGACTCTCGATTTTGGAGCAACACCGGCTGCTGAAACATCATTTTTCCGAGAAGCTGAGCTTCTGATTGAATTGGACCATCCGAACATTGTGCAGATCATTGGTACAGCACATTCTTCCTGCAACAGTATCTGCAGTACTTTGTCGAACACATACCATTTTGCGCGCACAATGCTTTTTCTGGACAGCTCTGCCTCCTCTAAGCATGCATAGTTTTCTTAAAGCAGTCGTCAATGCATTTTCAAATTTGACATTAAATGAACGAAAAATTTTGATTAATGGAATAGTTGAGTAGCAGGATAATGTTAAGTAGTCCCCTTGAGCTCACCGATACTTTTTAAAAATTCCTTTAATAAATAGTATTGCATCCAAATACACCTCTCCATGGGTGTGCACGGGCTGTAACGTTCGGGTTGGTATATTCTAAGCCCACTTAAGAAATCTGTAGCGTAGGGGATTACTGAAGGTACCGCACAAATTGAATAAGGCACATTGTTTATTTTAAAAAACCTGCATGAATTGATGATTGTCTCCTATCTTAATCACTTCTCCCAAGTCTGGTAAAAATACAGAAAATTCTGAAGCAGTTAGTTCAGGTTCTTGATTTGATAGATCTATCGTTTTGCATTAAAATAGAATCTACGTCGTCTGGTGCCTGTAGAAACGTTTCATTAGCTCTTGTTTTTGATCAAATCGTCTTTTTTCCAGTGCCATTAGCTATGAACATACCACAATGGCTCAGCAGATATCAAGCTAAAACACGGGGACTTCCTTTTTCCCCTAATACCATATAGGGATTTGCATACCACTGCAACCCTACTCTCTGATCTACGAATACATGCGGGATGGCGACCTGAACACCTTCCTGCACCACGCAAGGGACGCTGTGGCCAATCCGTATACTTCCACCACCAACGACCTCGCTTTTTCTGCCATCAACGACGATGGCACGGGAGGCGACGTCGACGAGGACTCTGCCGCTTCCATAGCTGATGGCGGGGCACTCCCCACCCCTACGCTGCTCCGCTTCGCTCTGGATGTCTGTGAGGCCATGATCTACTTGAGCGGCAAGCTCTACGTCCACAGGTACTGCCTCCTCCTATCATCTCCGGCTTATATTCATTTCATCTTATTGTGAATTATTCAGAGTGCAAGTCAGCTTGATGCCGTGTGCGAGCCTTGATTATTTACTAATTATCAAACAAAGACCCTTACTGAATGCAAACAATTCACCCAATGATTTTGCATTTGCGAATGCATGAGCCTTGAACTCACTCTTTGCTATTAATAATTATGCCACTTTGATTGGAAATTACATAGGTATATCGGTACACCTCTTATTTACTGTGATATAAGTTTGAGATTGAAGGAAACCAAATATTTTTGGCCTTTCAGCGATGATTTACTTTCGAAGCGCATGCAATGAGTATTTAAAATGTGCTGTATACTCGTTTACTGCTGATGTAATTAATTCTTCCAAAGGGTCGGAACCCCATTTTTGGGAAACCATCAAAGTTACGAGCACAAACAACAGATGATAAACATATGGAGTGAGAATCTGATTGTCCTCTGATTTGATGAAGAGTATCGGCGTTTTATCATATAATTTTGTTTTTTTATTTGACACTTTCAAAGGAATATACGCTTTTGCTTGCCCATAATTTTGTTGAAGACTTGTGATAAATATGGATCAACCAATTTAATTGGTGTAGCGCCTAACAACGAAATCGGACAACTGTCAAAAACTCTTTGAGGTGTTTATGAAGCGTTTTGGTTTCAGAAGCACAAAATATGGATCTAGTCAAGTCCGTTTCTATCTCATTCTTATTTCCCAATTGCATATTCCGTCTCGCATGATTGCCTTATGCGAAGGAAAGATGATAACCGCTTGAAGAAATATGAGAGGAATACAGAGGACGAGAGTGTGGTAATATCACTCACTCATCCCAAAGGGCAAATCTTTTCACGACGAAGTCTTGGGAAACGGGACACGAAGTGGTCTTGCGTTGTCTTTTTTAAACTGCATTTATGAGGTAATCCAGCCATAATAATTTCCACCAAGTTTATTCGAAAGTTAACGAGAATTGAAAAGAACAGGCAGGGGATACAGAGCATAATGAAGGCTATTGGTAGATTGACGCTTACCCATTCTTCATAACGCATGTAAACATTCGCATGCGTTTTACAAGGGCCTAGAAGTTATAAAATCCGATGTGTTTCCACTTTATGTTTGGTCAATATTTCACTTTTTTACGGTTTACTCAGTTCTCCCCAGTTTTTGTACTCGCGTTATGGCTTTGAGCGCAGACCCGTCAATTATTTCCAAAACTTGACACTGCTTCAGTCACTCAACTAAATATGTGATGCGCTTTGAAAATGTCCACGTTAACACTTTCCATTTTGAAAATATTTTAATGCGCATTGGAATGTGAAATTCCTCCTTTTAGTTTTCGTCTAGTACCTTCGAAATTCTGGCACTATAGTATCCAAGGGATTGTGATGGGGTCCTTGAGAAAGGTCGTGGATGTGGCGAAAGTTCCATATAATTATTAAGACGAACATTGATATTTAAGGGAACAGGAGTTGGCGAGCCAGGAGAAACGACGGATTTACGTTCTTTACTGCCTTAAGGGATCTAGCCACCCGAAATTGCCTGGTGAATGGGAGCCGCGTGAAGTTGGCAGACTTTTCAATGTGTCGTCGCCTGCCGCACAACTGCGCTGCCGATCTGGTAGACACGGATAGCGAGGCTCCGCTGGCCGTTCGCTGGCTCCCCCTTGAGTCTATCCTCCAAGGGCACTTCAATGTAGACACCGACGTTTGGTCCTTCGGTGTCCTCCTCTGGGAGCTGCTCACATTTGGTCGAATGCCCTACGGCAATGTGGAGGTTTCGGAGGTCTGTTACGTCAGCTTCTGTTTACTTCTTTCATCGTTTTTACTTGTTAGGTTCTGTGCAATTAAGCGCTTTGATGCTAAAGTCTTCTGCTCTCAACTCCTTAGTTCCTCAGCTTCTCGAGTAATTGTCAATTGGAATGCAATTAAAAAAAACGACACGTCAGTGGGACTTTGTTACTAATGAGAATGCATCAAAGGTAAGAGGAACTTAGAACATTACAAATACATTTTTCTATGCCTTGTGTCTTGAGTAATTAGCGCACATCCATCGAAAATGTCTTCGGCGTGTACTACAATTGATGTATTCATGTGACAATCACTAACCGACGCGGACATTCCAAGCCCCTAGTTGATGTTATTTTTTGGTTATGAGGACCTTAATTAAATCCTCCCTTTGGTTACTCTCCATGATTGTAGGTGATCAGAGCTCTCACTGAGAACAGGCGTCTGCCGAGGCCGGGCCACTGTCCATCGTCGATTTACGGGCTAATGCAGAAGTGCTGGTCGCCAACGCGCGAGCAGAGGCCTTCTTTTCGAGAAATCAAGTCGTCATTACTTAGGAATTTGCAGCATTTGGAACTTACATAGATTACGCCAAGTTTTACCACAATTTTTTATAATGCGGGTAATCTTCTCCTCTTTCTCCTTCTAAACATCCCACGAAAATTGTTTGTTCATTCACCCATTATTTCAATCTCAAGCTCAGCAATTGCATAGTGGAATGGAACAGAAAGGTTGAAGATGGCAACAGCTGTAGAATGCGTGGAGAAAGTGAGAGGAATGTATTTTACTTGTTTGTGTCCAAACCGGTTCCAGGGGGCTGGATTTTTTAGAGTCGGTGCGTCCGGGCTTCCAGGCGTCATGTAGAGCTCGTAGCTTGGGCGCGAGTTAACAACAAGAAATTTGTCAACTGCGAGTATGCAATTCTGGAAGTCGGATAATGCATATTGTGAACCACTTAGTTGGGCCATTAAACTGTGGCCTAAAATACCTTAACAAAGGCGTTGTACACCGTCTTCAATGCGGGATTTCGCCTGACGGCTAAATCCCATTTTGAGGTCGGTAGATTTTGTATGATCTTGCTGAAAAATGTGTGTATTTATAGCAAATAAGATAAATAAATTAACAAAAAGTGGGAAAGATAGCATGCGTGAAAGCTCATGTGACACTTATGTACGAAGCCGAGAATATGAAACGTTAACCAACTTTACATTTTTATAAGCCTAAAAAAGCAAGAAGATTTTGGGAGTATGCTCGTATTGATACTATACTTCGCCGCTACTTCTCTGTGACCACCTGTGGTATGGGAAGAGTGGTTGTTTTGCAACATCGTTATTGTCTCTGATAGAATTGAACCAGTACATTTTCAATGAGAGTAGCGCTTCGAAACTTCTCTGAGGGCAAAAGAAGGCATAATACTGGGGCAGAATATACATTCAATAAACAGAGGGAATGGGGCTGTTGGTATGACCTGGAGGCCAGCCCACGCGACTAAGGCAATGTGGCCACCTAGGTGACCAAAACCAAAACCGGTAGTTGTAGCGTCCCGAGGCTCCCTTAAGGCAAAAGAAGGCAAAGTGGCAGGATAGAATATATATATATTCACCGGACAGAGGGAAAACGGCTGCTGGCGTGGCCCAGAGGCCAGCCCACGCAGCTAGGGCAATATGGCCACCTCTGTGACCTTGACAGAAAACGGCAGCACAAACAGATAAAGTACTACATTGCCCCTCTCCTCTCTCGAGCGTCATCCCCGACGCACCCCTTGGTGCACCTCCCGCGTTAGCCATCACAACATACTCAGTACTGCAGCAAGCACCCACGAGCTAACCATGCCAGTCGCCGACATTCGACGCGATTGAGGCGATGCTTGACACCAATGTCAGTGATCCCTCTTGACAGTGCATTGCACTTCGAGTTTCGTCTGGCTTGGAAACAATGTTCGGAATAAGTGGTTCTGCCGACCATCAGTATGTCCGTAGGGGGCGTTAGTACGCCGATCTCCTTAAGCAAGTATATTAGGGGTAACCTTTGGAACGAAACTTTCCAGGCGGTCCATGGCTAGTGTCGCTTCAGTTGTTGATAGCTTTCTTGTAGAACACGGAGATGGGTTAGATGCCGGAGGTGGACGTCGTTTTTGGCCCGTCCGTAGCACATGCACTTCTTTCGCACCACTGCAACATGCCGCAGGTGATAGAGATCGGGATGAAAACCCTATAGAGTCGGGTCCGCTTTCCGCTGCCACCAATGTAGCGTCCCGAGGCTCCCTTAAGGCAAAAGAAGGCAAAGTGGCAGGATAGAATATATATATATTCACCGGACAGAGGGAAAACGGCTGCTGGCGTGGCCCAGAGGCCAGCCCACGCAGCTAGGGCAATATGGCCACCTCTGTGACCTTGACAGAAAACGGCAGCACAAACAGATAAAGTACTACAGTAGTCATAACAAACAAAGTACTACAATGAGGACTAAGAAAGCGGCTTCTCTCAGCTTCGGGGAAATCGAGACTTGAATTATGTTCCCAACTCTCGCCTATAAGGTGCATTTATAAAAATATAAGCATTGCAACGTTCGCTGACAGTGTAGCTCTGAGGTCTGGTTAAGGGTCACCCTGTTGGCCATTGTAACCTCGCTAGGTGGGCTGATCTCTATTCCACGCCAGTAGTCCCAATCTTTTCTGTAACCGGGCGTATATGTGGTGCCTTCCTTTGTTCTAAGGAGATTCTAACGTGCTACACTGCTAAATGCTAAGAACGCGAGAATGTTCCCCGACTAATAGTGGTTTAAATACGAATGATTGATAGATACTATCTGTACAAACATAGAAGCGAAGTCCAAATGCAAATGAACGACTAGCTATTATTGACACTGGCTACAAAACAGTCATTGTAATGCAAAAAACACCAAAGTCTGGTGATGCATGTCTTAAAGGAGGCATTTTAAAGACACGAAAAGAAACAAGTATTAAAGAATTAACTCAAATGTTTAGTGGGTTCCAAATACCTCAGACGATTTTCGCAAAAATTAGCACTTGACTTATCGAAATTCGGTTTATAGCCCAGGTGACGAATCTTAATATGGTACTGAGAAAACCGTAATAATGAGGGTAGGACAATCTCAAATTGCACTCTCATTAGTGGATTGTCACCCAATTGGATAGTAAATACGGTATTCTCCCCTTTTCAGCCTGGATAGTTTGTATCATGTCTTCGATAGACGATGCTGGTAACTTTCTTTATTAGAGATTTTAGTCAGCATATAATTAGTAATCTCAGCGTTGTAGTAGCTGTCTCTAAACTCAGTCTTGTTGAGTAGGAGCGACGTAACTACCCTTCTCTTCTGTATTGTGCTGCTAGGCACGTTTTTACGTTGGAGTGCTGTTGTAAATAGTGATTTACAAAGTCCGAAAAATCCAAATGTCATTTTTTTTTAATTTTAGAACTGATCCCTGATGTTTTGGAGCAGAAGCCAGTTGTACAGGATTTGACGGCGAATACGGTTATTATTGATGGCTGCCCTGTTGTTGGAAAGGAAAAAGCTGATCTGTTGAAAAATGTCCTGCTAAAAAAATTTTCAGTCCATGATGAGATCGTCTTTAGCAGTTTGCCATCGAATGATGAGGGGCAAACTCGTGGATATATGTTCATAACCTATGCCTCACCTGAAGGAGCTGCCAAAGCCGTAAACGAAATGAATAATTTTGCGCTTGATAAGGCTCATACGCTTCTTGTTACAAGCCTCTCAGATTTTTCAAAGTGTACAAGTACTCGCAAACAATGGGTCCCTCCTGAGAAAAAGCCTTATCATGACGTGGGCAATTTACGCAGTTGGCTACTGAATGAATTCGCTCGCGACCAATTTGCATTGCTTCATCAAGATGGTGACAAGTGCTCCATCTTCTGGCATACAAACTCTGAGGAAATTCTCGTTGAACAACGGGATGACTGGTCGGAGGGTTGGATTCATTGGTCTCCGTATGGCACCTATCTTGCCACCATGCACTCACAAGGCGTGATTCTTTGGGGCGGAGATAAATTTGAACGAGTCGGTAGATTTGCGCATCGTGATGTTGGAATGCTTGATTTCTCTCCCAACGAAAAGTAATTCAAAATTATGAGTCTAATTTGTTTGTAACTGAATAATTCATTCTGAATGAATAGTTGGAAGTTAAATCTGGTTTGTATGTTGTCACATTTGTTGACTTCGCCCGTATCTTAATGCTAGAATGTTTTTACTGATCCCTTCCGACACCAGTGGCTGTTTTGTAGTACTTTTAAGTTCTCTCACTTTCTTACTAGTTTTTGCATTGCTACTGTCTTTTCACCACAGATTCATGGTGACGCTGAGTCAGAATGCCGAGGCACGCGAGAAGCAGAACGCCTCATTATGCGACATGATTGTTTGGGATGTGCGCAAAGGCACAGCTTGTCGCAACTTCTCCGGTTCCATAACCTCCTGGCCGACTTTCAAGTGGTCTCACGACGATGCCTTCGTGGCGACCTTACAGGGTGGTAAAATCTATGTTTATGAAACGGAGTCATTCAAGTTGTTGGACAAAAAGCCTATCGTCATGCCCGTCAGTATTAATGACTTTGCTTGGTCTCCAACTGATAATATCATATCTTTCTGGACTCCGGAAACCAACAACACGCCTGCAAGGTCAGTTTCGATTAATGGTCATTGCTCTAGTTTATAATAGTCTGCACGAGGGTGTGTTTTGCTTTCCAAAGCGCTTTTCATTACTACTCCGCATTCTCTTGCACCTTAGTATTGTTCTCTGAAAGATTCAACAGCTGTTGTTTCGGAAATTTGTGCTTTTAGTTGCCATTTCACTTGTTGTGTTGATGGTTACTTTTGTTAACTTTGCCACATGTGGTGTTTCCGTTTGCATAGGGTTGCCCTCATTTCCATTCCTACGCGCAAAGAGTTGTGCACTAAGAATCTGTTCTCAGTGGCTGAGATTCAATTACTTTGGCACCCTCAGGGTGACTTCCTCTGTGTTCAAGTTCTCCGTTGCAATAAGAAGAAAATTGAGGATGGCCAAGTGAAGTATCTTGTAAGTTTTATTTTTCATGTGATCTTTATTGACGCAGCCTTGATATTATGCGCACTAACTTTTGGGGGCCGTGGTAGTAATTCATACTGCGATTTGCCCTGGACTCGGCTCTTATCAAAACGAGTTTGTCTTTTCCAGGGTCCTACGGACTGACTCATTAATCTTGCCTTTTTTGAATAGGGTACATTCGTGAACTTTGAGATCGTGCGCATGCGCGAGAAGCTCTATCCAATCGACCAGGTTTCCGTGAAGGACGCCGCGTCGGTGACCTGCTTCGCCTGGGAGCCCACTGGCAGTCGCTTTGTGTACATAGCCACGGATAATACTGGAAAAATTACTATCCCCCTATACGAGTTAACGAAGTCCGGTAAAGTCAGTGAGGTAAGCACCTTCGACAGAGGAAACTCCCGGCTTAACGAACTGCGATGGTCACCAAAAGGGTCCACATTTGTCGTTGCCAACCTACGAACGTGAGTAACGCCGATGGGGTGAAAATCGCCTTGAATTTTTTTTTTTTAAATTGGCATACGCCATATTTTTATCCTATCTGGCTTTTAAATATTCGTCAAGTATGGTTCAATTTTGACATTGCGCAGGTTCCCACCCATATTACTGAATTGTGTTTCCATAAAATGAATCGGGGTTTATTTGCAAAGACAGGGCTGATGCAAGCATCGAGTTTATTGATGCGAACGACTGCCAATCGGTGGCAAAGGTGGAGCACCCAATGGCCTGTGAGCTGCACTGGGACGGGACAGGTCGATACCTTGCATCAGTAGTGACCTGGTTCAAGCAGAAATCGGATAACGCTGTATGGTTCTGGAACTCCGTTGGTCGACCGCTCTACCAGAAAATGGTCACCGGCCTCCACATCTTCGCCTGGCGACCCTTTCCTCCAACTCTCCTTTCTCCCGAGCAGATTCACGTTAGTCTCATTCTCCTTTCCCTCCTCATTGGTAATCTCAAGACGACTGACAGGTCTTTTATAGGCTATAAAAAAGAGCCTGGCTAGCAAGTACTCGGCACAGTTTGATGCCGAGGACAAGATGCTTGCATCGAAGGCCAGCCGTGAGGTAATGGAGCGACGCAAGAAGCTCACCTCAGAATTCACCGATTGGCGAACTGGCTTGCTTTCACGCCACTCTGCCGACAAGGCAAAACGCGACAAGCTTCGTGGTATGTTTTCATGTACTCTCAGGCCACCTACCCTTCTTGATTCTAATGAAATCTATAAAACCAGAGTTTTGATGGTTTTAGTACTAATTAATTTAAAGGCGGTGTCACTGCTATTGTCAAATAGTAATAATGTCCGGTTTTTCATTACTTGAGGCATCGATACGGAGAAGCAAGTAGGTGAGGAGACAGAGGAAGAATTGGAATTCCTTGTGAAAACTTCCAGGGTGGTGGTCCGACGCGAGCCTTAATCATTTGCACACCACGCCTTTCTTCGTGCTTTCGTGGGTATCGCGATCCTCCCTCTTCCTGCCATTTATGTTAAATAACACCATCAGGACGAAACCGTGTTTCTTTTTGCGTATGCTAGTCGTGTTTTATTTTGTCGCCTCTAACCGCCGGTATGCGAAAGAAATGCACCAATTTAGAGCAGCAATTGGATGAGAGGTGTCCATAAGGTTATTCCCGACGAAAGTTTTTACATCCTTAGCTATTGTTTCGTGTGTAGAGAAGAGGGAGCGGTGAGCCCTGATCCTACGCTTTGCGAGGAAAATGCAGCGGTTGATCATTGTGAGGTACACTGGCATCATAGAACCTATTTATCACTCAGAGATCGATGATGCATTGCTGGGGAGGAGAAGGGGCGCGGGTTAAGGAACAAGTGCATACAGACAGGTGGTTTTGTTTATAGAACAGCTAGGCATCACGGAAGTGGGGGCGGTGTGACCTCAGCTGCTTGGAAGGTTTTAGTTCTAAAGTCGGCATCTGCAAGGATGCATCGAATGACTTCGTCCAAGGGAATTGATCTGTCTTCTCCTATGAAGCTTGAATAGGCGCACTCCAAGTCGCCTTGATGATTGAAAAGATTCGAAAATAGTCGTTCTGAGAGCTTCGGGGCCACCTCAGCAGGGGTGATTCTCGTTCCGATAGCGGATTCCAACGACGTCATCTTGCAGTCGGAAAGGCCACACGGAGTAATTTTGTCAAACCATTTGAGTGGGTCCGTTGTGCAATTCAGACCAACACCATGGTGGGTCACGTTGCGAGTGCGGTGTATACCTAGACGCAAAAAACGGTAGATGAAACAAAAAAACGACTGTAAAACCGAGGTGATTAGGAAAAGATATAATTTTGTAGTGACTAACGAATAGGTTAAACAGAATGGCAGGCAGAGGACATGAACAATAATGGGAGTAAAGGTCGATCGGTGAAGCCTTACAAACGCCTCATTGACATACCAATAGACATTATTTTATTGTGCCTGTCTAGCCAAACACCGGTAGCAGCAGTTAACTCAGGAAACAGAACGCTTCCCTTGGAAAAGGTGTTGTCTCGAAATCCTCGGCAAACTTCATAACCTGACTGCTCCAGAGCATTGATGAACCACTTTAAACCTTTACCAGCCATCTCTGGCCCTCGGAGATTGATGATCGGGTAGGCCACAAGCTGACCAGGTCCATGGTATGTAATCAAGCCACCACGGTTAGTTCTGGTGTAAAATGCGCACGATAGTCATCAGAACAAATTAGATTTACTAACTTAATAAATTGAGCGCCGTATCTTTGTAGCTCTTCTTGTTGCTCTTGAGTGTAGGACTTTGAACGAATCCCAACGGTATACACTGGATTATGCTCCAGCATCAGAATAGTGTAAGCCGGACATTTGTTTCCGGGTCGACAGTTAAGAGCAACTAAACTCTCTTGGAGTTTAAGGGCACAACTATAGTCAATTCGACCCAGAAACCAACTTCTTATAATTACTGGCATTGGGAGGCGGCTCCAACACACAACTTTGAATCAACCGCTTACGTCTTTATTGGTTTGTTAATCCTGTTGTTTCGGAAAGTAGCATTCCTCAGTTCTGGTTGGTTCACAATGCTATGCCATGCATAGTGTGACCTGTCTAATCACTAGTAGGGTTTGTACAAGCCACGCGACAACAGGGTTGTATCAATTGTAGGCAGTCAGTCGATATGCTACGTTGAAAGTTTTATGTACTAACTAGTTAAAACCTGTTTTACAGAACCGTCAAGTGCAAGGTAGTGACCGCGCAACTTCTGTGTATGAATTGAGCATTTTTCTTAAAGTTAAACCTAGTAGGGGAGATTAATCTTATTTAAGGGGATTCGAGTGTTATGAATTAATCATGTTTGCTTTGAACATGTTGGGTCCTTTTGCAGTAACTAGATAAACTCACACAAACCTCCCAGAAACAATCAGTTGTATGCAATTTCACAATAACACTATGTTAATCCTAACAACTATCAATTGTTAATACAGGCTTTGGTTGTTGCGTAATGCGCTTGTGGGAGGCCTCGGTGTATACAGATTTTTTAGTGCCCCTACTACTTTGGACCTATTTTAACAAAGTTTATAAATCTGCTCTGGGATCGACATAATACCATAGATATCACGTAGTTGTTGAATCTGTAACATTGGGCATTTTGCGTCTTAATTTTCTTGAGCAGGTCATTTAATAACTAAATCAGGAAACGGAAGTCAATGAAGCTCCAGTGTGTGCGTTGTTTTTCCTACAATGGCACCCCATTCTGGCTTCTCTTATCCGGGCCGCGTTTGTACTATCATTCCAACGAGACCTGACGTGCAGCAGTACCCTGATATTTGTCTATTCGTCCTACGCACTTCTCACTACCAAACATTTAAAACCTTCACGTGTTCGATGCAAGCACTTATCTTTTTGAGTTGACTGATTTGTTAGTGAAATCGCCGTTCGATCTCAGGATTGGGGTTCAAAACCCTGTAATATACACTCACGAAATTTTTAAGGTAGCGTGGGGCTTATGGCGAGCCCCTTCGTTTTGTGTTCCTTATGCATTGTTCATAGCTTTCTAATTGATACAACTTACATAGCTCACGTCAAATCTGATCTGAATGATTTGCGATCCAATGCCCACATGATTTTGGACCTAGCTAAATACCTTGCAAGTCCTACAGAATGCAGCCATCCCTTCGGGTGAACCGGCTATCCGATGTCAGCATTAAAATAGTTAGTTTTTCGTTCATCAGCAGAAGTTAATGGGTGGCCTGCTCCTGCTATGTATTCTCAAACCCGCAGGTGGTTGGTCGCAATGGTCTGTCTTTCAACCGCGCAGCATTTTTAATCTCATACGGATGTGACCTTATAACTCCTGAAGACTCCGTGAGGTTCTGTTATCATTTTTGTTGTACCTAACTAGAAACCGTTCCTATCGCTAATCGAGCTCATCAGAATTCTAAAAGCATTCTGATACCACGGTAAGTCTTTGTGCTGCCACTTTTTTGCGCCATAATTTTGTTACCGGCCTGTTTGCCGCCCTCTCCAAGAAGCAGTGACGATTTCAAAACCTTTAGATGCTCATTTTCAACAGATTGTAGATACGTACGTAACTTCGTTTCGTTTCGTTATTGCGCTTGCTTTAAGGTCAACAGCTGTGTTGATGTGTTGCAGATTTGCTTCGAAATTTAAAAAAATGTTGCTGCCATTAATTTTTCTTACGATTTTTAGGAGTTTGTATCGTCTCGATAATCTGAAAATCAGTGTTTTGTTTTTCAAGCTCCTTTTAATTGAATTGGGTGGGCAGAACTCGAGTTCTTGTCTCCAATGTTTTCTTGTGTTTATGGATGCGTAATAATAAAGGAATTGGGCTCGCGAACTTTAAACCAATAGAAAATTTTTCAACATGGTCACAGGTCATCATCGGTTCCTTAGGTGTAGCCGTACCTGCTCACGTGCATAAGCCAAGGTCTTTCACCGTCCAAAGAAATAAATGCATTTAATAAATCTGCCTTGAAGTACTAAGTTCTCTGAATTTTGGCTCAGTGTCGTGCATGGGAGGGGCGGATTCGTCAAAAAAGTACGGGCTCAGGCGCGGTGTGAGGAGCTAGGCCCTTAGATTTTCTTGCCTTCATCGACAGGTCGCATACCCATTAAATCCCAGAAGCAAAAGACTAGCAAAACTCCCATACTACCACAACAGTATGGCAGTGTGACTACTCCTGTTCTGTTCCATCGAAATCATTTCACTAGTCTAGTAATTAATGAAAGATTTTTAAGTTTCTTCAAATCGTAAAACGTTGAAGCATTGATTATGCTTGAATTGTGGTCCTAGCGCCAATCAGCTAAGCCTTTCCCTCGAGCAGTAAATAAGCCTCACAGCTCTCCAACCAGAAATTTACTGAAGACAAACTTCTGGTCTTGATGGGGAATTCTAGGATCCACCCCATGCTTAAGCCATCTCTCCTGAAGGGATATGTCTACAGGCTGTATAGAACACTTTCAAATCGGGCTAAGATATGCAACAGTACAACACCATCAATTAGTCGTCTAGTGCACAAAAGGGAAATTGACACAAGTAAAGTAGCAGGCGAGGTGTACCGTTTAAAGTATTTAATTCGTTACTTTGCACAAGGTTTATAGCATTTTCGAAACATAAATTTGTGGGTGAGATGTATGGGGCTGGGCACCCATGATGTTTCGTTAAAGAAGCACAAAATACATTTTGATTACGATGTAGGCAACTATCAGCCAGCTGACAGGGAAGGCTCTCGAACTAACCTTTATTTGCCCAGTAAGTCCTCTGGGTAGCGCGCTTTGCATCCGAAAACTGCACCTCTTCATTTTAGGGCATTCCACCTCTCAGCGACATTTCTCCGGTAAGCGTTCCCTTTGATGTAGGACAACACTTCATCATATACCTGCTCTGCATCAAGCTCCTCAACTTTTTTTAGGCAGGCAAAAATTTGGGCATCGCGAAAGGTAGTAAGAATGTTCTTTCCAACTTTACCGTTTGTTTACTTAGAAGCTGTGTTCGGTTAGGAAAGTCTCTTTCTCCAAAGCATTGCTTTGACTTTGAGCTATCGGGTCATGAACGTGACGGTAGAATACTTTAACTTTGGCATCACGTAAGGGATTATTCTTTATCTAAGTAGGGGATTAACAAAGGGCATTTATTTAAGCACTAAGTAAATATACCGATAAAGTCCCGATCTCATCAATCTCAAGTCCAGGTATTAAGAGATTTAATTATTTAAACAGTCTACGGATTTTAAAATCCATCGGCCTGAATTATTTCGACGGCGAGAATAATGAGCCATTCCTCTTAGAGCAGAGGAATCAAAAGACACAACTGTGCAAGCTTTCATCGTAAGTTTACGATCGCCGTCCCTGTTGGGATTGACGATGAGTTGACAGGAGGCAAAGCCCAATCGCACCTGACAGCTCAGGTGGCGAGTCTATTGGTCGCGTTTTCCTGCACCAATTGTGGTGTAGAATTAGTATCATTTGCATATCTTAGACCCACGTAGTTATCATGCGCACATGTGGAAAAAGATTCCAATTTCATTCTGTATAAAAATGCGGAGTGCTTACATTAGCGCAAGCCAAAGGGGAAAAAAGAGAAAACTTCCGAGTACGCATCCCATCGCTCTTCTCACTGACGCCTTTCATATAAGTCAATTTGCTATTATTATTATTATTTTTAATGGAATTTATATTGTGCGTTTCAAACCTATAGGAACTTTCGCACTCTATGTTTGGTATTCGCACAAGGTTTCGATTTGAAAATATAAACCTCATGTGAATTAAATTACACGGCTATTTACTACTAAGGATCTCATAGGCCGTGAAAATAAAGAAATGCAAATTCATTCTTCTTCAAGCATTTTGGTGTTATCTTCATTTCTCCGCTGGAAAATTATCCTCCCCTCTCTTTCAGTTCTAGAATATCACTCTGTTTGGTGACTTACATATTACCTATTTGCATGCCAAAGTAGCATTGCGAATCTAAATCTATCGCACGTTAATCCAGAGCATTTTAGGTAAATATATTACAGTTGATTATCCCTATGGATGCATTTTAATCTTTCGCGTGGATCCAAAGAATACTAGGCAGGCCTGAGGTAAAATGACAGCCAAGCTAACTTACACAACTTTCTTGTTACTGAGTGGATTGGGACTATGTCAGTGGACAAACGAGGCTTGTGATCGTAACGGCGCACCACAAACAAGCAATTGCCCTGTGTTGAGAGCAGTTTTTTGGTTACCGGACTTATGATAATAAGCTGGCGATTGCGAAGAGTGCTGACAAGGATAATGTGACTAACTTAGGGCCCCTACCACGCATCCCAGCCCTAGCAACGCCACCCTCGGGTCCGCACTCCAGACATGTTTGGCATCTTGCGGCAATGCCGGTGGAGGATCCACATCACAACGACGATGAGGCGAACGATGCTGTTTGCAGATCGAGAGTGAATTCGCACCGTTCCTTGCATGAAATGCAACTTTTGGCTATTCGGGTGAGTCTGTCCTAGGCATTCTGTGGATGATTAAGAATTAAATCAAATGGTCTTAACAAATGCGACCATGCTACTATGGGCAAATAATAGGTCATTGCAAGGCATTAATATGAGCGTAAATAATGCTACTGATCTTGCAACTCCCTCCTTGTTAGTGCTGTGCCAGTCTATGCAAGATAGTGTTAAGGTAGGATATATTACATCACTGCAACGTTCGCTTTAGCATATCATACCAAGGGGCAAAGTATTGCGATCACAAGTGGCCCGAAACAGCAATGTTGACACGGCAATTAGCCATAGTTCATGCGTTTTAAAGCATTCGACAAAGTACAGACCGCATATAATGCGGGCTGAAACACGTGAACAATTTCATCCTTTAAAAGTGCTATCAGACATAGCCAGCACATAAAGAGTCCGAAGATTTGCGTAAATCTGCTTTAGATCGTTTTATGGAAACAAGCAAGCAGCTTGATTGTTTGTATGCGGGCCAAATCGTTCTGTTAGTATCCAACACCGGGCGGAGTGCAACAACTCCATGTGCAATAAAATAAACAAAAACTCCGACACACTGTTTGAGGAGCGAAATTAACAAAGCGTGAAGCAAAAGTTGTTTTTCAAACAAGCCACTGACCGATTGCTCCAGAATACAAATGAGATAAATTTAAATTGAACACAAACACTTGCCGTATTCTTCCACCAGATAGTGTAAAAACCTCAACCTCCGTATCGCATGGGACCGAGTTGTTAAGAGAGCATCCAAATGCACTGCTTTTGCGTCTTTTCGACTTTCTTTTCGCCAAATCGAATGAGCTCACTTTTAGTAGGGCTTTCAAATCATAACGCTGTAGGAAGGCATGGCAGAGGTATTAGTGATGGACAATTAATTTTGTTTGTTTCCTTCATTCTTTATGAAGAAACTTTTTGATGAAACGGAACCAAACTTTAAAGACAACGACGGAAATACCGATGAAGGTGAGTGGCGTGCTTCAAATCGTCATGTTAAAGCTTTTAAAAATACCTTGTCTTCTGGGATGTTTTTTTCCAGTAAAATTGTCAATTAGTTATCGTTCCACTGCTGTTCAGCTATAAGAATAGCTACTTATAATGCAATCAAAGTGAATATTTCTGCTTTCATTTTAATGACTTACCATTTTTCCAACCGCCTTCTCTAACCCACGATTTCTGAAAGTTGGGTCGGATGGCGCAAATGCAGATCGGTGTTGTAAGAACAAGCAGAGGGTGGATGGAATTCCAAAGAAGATCAACTCACCAAGTATGCGAGCAAAATATAGTGAATCTCAAGTGAGATCTAACGCTCTAAACTTGTTCAACTTAAATTTTTTTTCACAATTTAACAAGGTCACATCTTCTTCCTACCTTTTTTAGCAATCAGTAGCAAAAATCAGGGGTAAGATTCAACAATGCCGCATTAGCATGGATTATAAACATGGAATAGGAAGCTGCTACACTCATATTCTATTAATGACTTTAAATCTACGCATTACTTAGATAAGTCAGTAGAAGCGTCAAATTCCGATGGGGGCATCAGAGTTAAGGAGGTAGAACCCCCTTGGACAGAACTGAAAGAGCACCGTGAAGGAAGGCAGGCAAGTTGTATTTCGCTAATTCAAAGCACAATCTTCAATTTAAGTGAAGTGGAGGTAATCAATTCTTAGAATGACATTTGTAATTACTTTTGCTAGTGAAATCATTTTGGTTTGTAGAATGATGTTACCAAGTCCTCACTGAAGAGCACAAAAGAAGGACAAGCAGATTCCATAGGTAAAGCACGTAATGGTAACCAACGACACAGATCCGACTGATGCTGAGCGGAAGTGGAAAGCTGTCTGGCAGGGCGGAAGAGAGAAGCCGTTGGCCCAAGTGAGGCGCTGGTGTCAAAACCCTAGTGTAAGTCAGGTGACATGCTGAGGAGTTGGGCTTATTTCCTGGCGGTAAGCGGAGCCCTGTGCATTTGTAGAGCGCTTTACTTCAATCATCGACCGTCTACACAGCGAAGTCTGGTAAAGTTTGTGCGCTTTGAAATGCTTTTCCATTGTGTTGGGCCTTCTCTTCCAACTAACTGCTTCCTATTTGTTATTATCTGATAGCCAAACAAAAGGGAGCTTCTGTCAACTTGAGAAACAAAAAAGTGCCTTCGTCAAACTCGGTAATCGGTTGTTTATCGACAAAAATCGACAATGCGATGTAAACCATGAATCGTGTATTCAAGTTATTTTAATATCTACTAGGAGAGACTGCTTTATTAACATCTAAAGACAGGATGAGAAGTGATGGTCTCATTAAGTTTATGGGTCTGACCCAACCCCTTTATGGCAGTTAAGGGGCGATTACGAGCTGAAGGCAAAATAATGGCATTTTTCTCCAGCAACGACTTATCCATATTTTTAGGTTTACGGGGAAATTCTTAGATCTTCTTCCAAGGCACCGAAAGGTTGGTTTTCATCTCTTTTGAGGTTGCTTGTTTACGAATTTAAATGGATTTTGTTTGAAATGGTTTGGAATGGTCTTACCTTTAGATGGGTCACAAGTAGGGAGTTGGAATAAGTGGTGAGATTGTCTTCCAAGTTTGGATTTGCCCACTATTTTAGAAACGGACTTGTCAGCTGAAAATCCGAGTGACTCCAGCTCCAATCCCACTGGCAAGGTAGCATTTTATTTGGTAATATTTATTACGGCACCAAATTGTTTCACCAAAATGGCTGTTTTTTTAGGAGGCGGATCCTCATACCCATACCATCGAGCGTGCGTTTACAGACTTATGTACGTGACTCATTGTCCTTTCTGTTTTTACGATCTGGGTATTATTATTGCTATTATTTTCCTTTGGAGGTGCTTAACCACTAGAAGGGGAACACGACCACTGCGCCCTTAGTTTTGGCAACAAATTGAGAGTAATTTTCCCCATAAATCTTCGAGAAGGTCATGAAGGCAATGTTTCATATTGTGGAGCCTTCCTTGCAAATGAAGCACACGTGGTCATCCTGTTGTTCATGTCAAGACTTTAGAGGTTGCTCGTTTACGAATTTTAATGGATTTTGTTTGAAATGGTTTGGAATGGTCTTATCTCCAGATGGGTCACAAGTAGGGAGTTGGAATAAGGAAAACACTACCATTTCGGTGTTTTTTTATAGCTCCACTGAGAGAGGCAGGCTACCGAAGGGTCAGGGATGCAGTGAAACAATTTGAGATAAACATCGACAACGTATCAACGTCAATGAATTCGAAACCGGCTGTGAGTAATTTGTTTCAATTGTGTCTCGTTCCTTAATTTCATCACAAACTAAAATCATCAAACACTTCCAGATAGCAGTATGTATTGAGTAAAACAATGGACGATTTTGTCTTTTCACATACACCTCCACCCATGATCCTGTTACAGATTAATGACGAGTTGTGTAGATTTTAATAAAGTACTACTCTACACCCACACAAATTTGATTCCCTCCCACAGCCGATTTTACCTACGAAAAGGAGAACGGGGCTATCGGAGGATAATTCAGTTAACCGTCGTGTTTCGCACTTTACACAAAGCTGGACTGAGGAAAGTAAACTCGCTCCTCAATCCCTTTCAGCATATGTGAGTTTACCCTTCGAATGATGAGGCATCATGAGTAGCAGACACTTACATTGGAAATCTGAATGAGCCCATCGACTACCTTGTACTTGCTGAATTAGACAAAAGGTGACAAATCAAAATATATCCCATTTGAATACAGTCTGTCGGTAAATTTTATTTCCCACCGATCTTTGAAACGAGGAACTTCAAATTTTCTGCAAATCTTTTATCTGAAGTTTGGAAAAGAGAAAGGTTACCTTCCGACCCGGTTTCGTTTCAGTCTTTGAATTTAGCTGCGAAACCCTACGCAAGGAAGGTCCAAGAAGGAGAGAGGGACCAAGAAGAAGAAATGAATAAAAGTGTAGACTCTGCTTCTGTACAGAGGATTTCTGAGGTATTCGTTTGAAACCTAAACCGTTTTCTGACCGATCTACTGTCATCATCACGCACCTTATTGTTCTGCAAAATAAGTAGCTAATGTCAGTGCTCGCAAATCTACACAATGCATGCATGAGTGCGCATTGGGCGAGCTTTTTGCTCCTTCAGCGTCTAGGCAAGGTCGTCACACCTAAATCAGCCAAGATCGTTCCATAATTTACTAGTTATTGTACTTATTAGTGTTACTATTCTGGATTTACTTTCGGTAATCATGAAACACTACGATGGGAAGTATAGATGTGTCATGACAGTGAAATGATAAAGGCTACTGAGGTGAGATAAGTAGCCATACTTTTTCTTGATGGTTGAATTCTTGCAATGGAAAGGATTCAGACTCTATGGTGTCGAAATTATGCTTTTGAACATAAGAGAAATGCACTGTTTAAGCGACAAAAAAACAAGCTTTAACGTTACATGCAGATCCCTCTGCTTGTCGAGGAAAGATTGATTCCACCGCAACATTACCGACCAGTTGGTGGAATCGACATTTACACCACCCAAGGTAAGTACTTTTACGAATCGAATTATTGCTTTCATTTTGATCCACTCTTTCCAAATCGTCTGCAACTTGTTGACGAAACAACCTCATAACTGTTGCTTTAGCTGGATTTTAAATCGCTTCCTTCGCATGACTCTTTGCATTTCTAATAACAAGTGGGTTAATGTGCCATTTCCAAGCATACCATTGACTCAAAAGTATCAAATTAACATGTATTGCATAGAACTCTCTTCCATAGGCCCAAAGCTGATGCAGGAAATGAAGGATCGATTTAGGGAGAAACACGGTGTCTCATACGTGGAGCCGGAGCCCAAGTGCCGACTGCAATCAGCGTTGCAAACCGACCAACCAACCCTCCCGAAGATTGAAAAAGCCCTCGAAGACGTTCAGAGCCTCATACCCCTCTCTATCAACTTAAGCAACGATCTCAGCCACATTCTGCCGAGTGTCCTAAAGGTACTTACCATTTGCCCAATAATGTTCTCTTCTCATTTGGTCGATGACGTACTTTTCAACCACAAAATTTTCCTTGCTGTAGGAAAGACCGAGACTACCAGGAAGGTTACCCTCACGTTACGCTAGTCAATCGCACCCAGCGGATAATGTCAGCTTAAACTTTACGACGCCTACGTACGAACACAATGAAGAATTTAACAAACTTTTTCTACATTTCAGCAGTCTCACATTAGGGAATCCAAGAACTCAACTGAAGTATGATTTAAATCAAAGACAAACCTGAATCACAGAACTGATCGCCACATAAACAAAACTCATTACTATCATGGTGATTTTCTCTCCACAATCTGCAACAGGGACCAGCACAGTACAATTTGGTAGATGCTTACGTTTTTAAGCCCGAGAAAATCAATCGAATGAGTTTAAAATCAGGCGCACTTCCAAGTATATTTAAAATGATGTTGAACAAAGAATATACACAGGGCAAGCATGTTTCTATACAGTCTGAGACACGATATCAGAAGCACTTGAAGGCAGTTTCATGTAGTTGACGCATCTGGAGGGATCAGTTGGGAAGAATTCTTGAGCACGAGTCATCAATCGCTTGATGCCTTGAATGAATTTTCGCTGCGTCTCGTCGTTGAGCACGTGAGCGACGTTCTTGGCGTGAATCTTGTCCTGCGCCGTACGCTGGTGAATGCCGTGGTTGGTGACGCCCAGAGGCCAGGGCGCTTTGCCTATCGCCAGATCCAAGTAGGCATCGTTTGCCTACAACCAATGCCATTCACCTCGTAGCAAAGTTAACCTACCTTCAAGTAATTTCTATCCATGAGCAATACAACCACTTTGACAAGAGAGTCCAGAATATCATCTTGACAACGCTAAACACAAATGTAAATTTGGGGGCTACTATAGATAGGCATACCTTCGTTTTCAGTAGCTTGAATAGGGGCTTTATGTACTCCAAGGTCTGGTTGTATGTAGCACTAGCCATCTTGCCGGAGTATGATTGCTTAACTTCTCTGGAACGCTGATTTAAGTGCGTTCCCCATTGTGAAAGGAGAAACTAAAGCAAATCAGCCATTTAAACAATCAAGGCAAAGCAACACAGAAAAATTGTACTTAGCATAAATCAAAACAATGTAAAAGGGTAATGGACACCTAAAGAACATCCGAAATTGATAAGAGCGCGGGCGCAAAAACTGCCCAATTCTGACTTACTAGCAAACAGTCTTATTTAGAGCCAAGAATTCTGCAAAAGGACTACCAGTTTTTATGAGAGCATCGATGTACAAACAACAGATTGTGTAGCAAAAGCACACCTTCAAATATCGGAGAACGTGTTCCGAAACCTCTTCTCTGGCAGCACGGTCGTTTGTTTTGGTAACATGATGCATATCAGTTGCTCGAGCGAAACTTGCGGCAACCGCCGTCGCATCATCAGTGGCGTTCGGTTCACGCATCATGACATATGATGACAACGTAACCTTCAAAACGTCCATCTCTTCTGGAGAAATATAGTCCTTTTTGATAGCAACTTCCAGATTCGCACTTCCATCAGAGGTAGCAGCCGCTGCTACGTTGTTCCGAACTTCGCCGAAAACAGCTTCGTCCTCGTCTTCATCGACCTTGTCCATTGCAGCAAGCAAGTCGTTCCGCAGGCCCTTCGACTCTGGTTCAAGCAACTGAATCCTCTTTAGGCGCTGAAACGTGTCAAAGTCTGACTCTGCAAAGAGCCTAATTGGCTGATTTCTTTCTCGAAGAAGCTTGATAACCTAAACATCTCAAATGAGGTCAACAAATGCAAGCCAAACCTCTCTCCTTGGCATTAGTTTTCCCTTCGCCTTTTCTTCTCGCTCCCTTTCCATTTTTTTAAGAAGCAAATTTTCTTCAGGTGTCTGACACAAATGATATATTAGCAAAGAAAACATACCGACTGCAGAAGACTGGAATAACCAGCATCATCTTCTGACAGGACGATATTAGTCCTGTATTTGCACTTTGTTTTGTATTCACGCTCTTCCACCTTTGCTAGTTCTGAGCGCTTAAAATACTTCTTTTCTTTGGTCTGAATCATCAAAACAAATAAGCAAAACTACCATGAGTTCATTGTCTTGAAGCGACTTGCGCTTACGAGCTATCTCTGCAATCAATACGTCCATTAGACACACAAACTGTATTATGCAAGTGGCGCTGCATCCAAAACATTGACTTAAACAATTCAGGTTACGAACATCAAAGTATGAGTTAATTAGCAAGAAAGATGTAGTGCTTGTGCAGCCTTAAAGGCGTTTTTTCTCGGTGTATCTAACGCAATATGATACTCTGAATTGTAGCACAGGTAGTTTGTTGACGTAGGTCATGTTTTATAGCTTGTTTAAAAGCTGGTAATGTAGCTCGCAGAAAGTCATATTAGTTTAAAGGCTCTTAACCTTGCCGTGGTGTCGTGCCATCGGATGGGTTTGCGATCTGTGGCGACCTACTTGTCAAATCACTCTTTTTAATAGGTACATAAAAATGAAATCAAAATAAATTTTTTTAAGGCAAAGGAAGGCAAATTACCAGGGCAGAGTACATATATTCAACAAACAGAGAGGAATGAGCTGCTGGCATGGCCCGGAGGTCAGCCTACGCAGCCAGGGCAATATGGCCACCTCTGTAACCCTGACCAAAACCGTTGGTCCAAACAGAAAAAATGTTACAGAAACATTAACTTCTTCTGCCTTCGGCTCCAGAACTTTGGTTGAGGAGACTAGATAGATGAGGACATTTTAATATTGAATTTAATGCAGCACGGTTACACAATATGGATGTTTACAAAGCACCAAGGGTGGCTTTTCTTGGGTTGGTGATATTTTTCTAGCCATGAAGTTGGAGCATACCGGCCGCTTGTCTCCCAATACATATATCCAGTAAAACATGCATTACAGTCGATTTCATTATTATTTTCCGGTGGTAAGCGCTTATCATGCTTCAAAAACGGATGGTCTGCCTAGCCTTCTACCCACTCGCCTTCGACCCACCTCCATAACTGCATTTTCTGCCTACCTCCCTACCCATCCATTCACCTACCCACCTATCTTTCTATATGTTTATCTGTCTTCCAATTAACGCTACATCGACTAGTAAATATAACAACAACTCTTTGGATTAAACTGACTTGATGCCTTTTTTAAAGAGGAATAAAAGAGAAGGGAGATTATCATGCATCTTAAATTGTTGAAACGGCTAGATTATTTAGAAAATCGAAACGAGTTTTTCGAATTTCGCTCTGAGGAAAAGGAAAGTGCTTACCCGAAGCTCTTTCTGGTTTGTTAAATGCCTTTGAACCATCCTGAGACTTCCTTGAAGGCAATAGAGGGCATAATATTAGGACGGATTAGATATTCAATGAACAGAGGGAACGAGGCTGCTGGCATGGCCCGGAGGCCAGTCCACGCGGCCAGGGCAATATGGCCACCCAAATGACCATAACAAACAAAGTGTTACAGTCTTCAATTATTAAACTTTCAGGTGCAAGGAGGAGGAATGAGTTTTTTTTCGGAAGTGTTCAATGGAAGCACTAATCACTTTGTGCAGTCAACATCTACTTTGTCTACCACTACTTTATGTCGAAATAAAGAACAAGACATACTTGGTGATTCTTAATCCTTCACTTATAAAAACTTGCTTCCATGATCACCAGTTTGCTTGCTACAAACTCATCTGCCGCCTAACTCTTCACAGGCTTCCGCGAGGTCCGCTCGCGAAACCATATTGTTAGTAATTCTTATTTTTTCTACGGGGCATTTTATAAAGGTAGAGCAGAATCAGTACCCACTTATAAATTTTCCTTCAGGTATTTTAAAGTCCCTAAAAAGCTTTGCATCTGTAACTCAGGTGGATGTATAATGTTGATTACCTAGGGGTATGTTTGATGATGCATATTTATTATGACTAAGTAATTTCATGCGTCACATTCAGAGATTAGCTGTTAAGGTTGCATATTTAAAATGTTACTGTAGTACATTGTTTGTTGGAACTACCGGTTTCGGTCAAGGTCACAGAGGCGGCCGTACTGCCCTAGCTGCGTGGGCTGGCCTCCAGGCCATGCCAACAGCCTATTTCCCTCTGTCCGTTGAATATATATATTCTACCCCAGCATTCTGCCTTCTTTTGCCTTCAAGGAAGCCTCGGGACGCTACAGTTACCTCCTTGGTGGGAAAGATTGCAACTAAAACACATTCGTAACACTAATTTAAAGTAAACGGGATAGACACGAGGGCGGGTGGCGACCGGCCGGAAAAAACCCACCATTTGATTTCCATTTAGAACTCCTCAATCGAAAATAGGGTGAAAGTGAGCATAAATGGCCTGAGAAGCTTCTAAATCTTGTTGATTTATAACAAGCGTAAAAGGAACGAGTGAGCTCCGGAAACTGCATTTTTTAGCGCCGTCAGCGTTCAAAAATTCATTTTTGCGTTGGCAAAATATCGAAGTTTTTATGAACTTTGGTAGCATGTATGCGTGTGTAAGTACGGGCAATCGCGATCCCATGCAGGAGATCGGGATAAAGGCTTCAGACCAGAGGTCATGGCTGCCGACAGTCTCAGTACACCCAGAGCGCAGGGCGTGCGTGCGTTCCTGCTGTCCCACAGTGCCCAAGTGGACACCAATCCCACGCAGTCGTGCCCTTTCGAAATGCCTTGGCGGAAGGGTGATTGCCAGTGCAAATAAAGTGTCTCGACGTTGTATTGACAAAAGAGAAGAAAGTAAAACGGATATTTCCATGAATATAACCTCACTGACATCAAAATTAAAACGTGTTTCTGGCGTTGCAGACGCCCTTAATAGTTTTTTTTTGGAAAATTTTACCTCAGTGCGAGGTGTGCTTCGAGCATTTTATTAATCAACATTTAAAAAATCTCGTTTAACTTCATCCGCGTGTTTGTCACACAGATAGCATTTTAAGAATGACAAACGCAAATTGTTGGAAATAAAATACAAGTCAATGAACTGCATTAACTCCCCCTCTAAACTTGGCGATCAAGTAACCTAATGCCTATTGAAAAATACCTGAGTTTAACAAGGGCCAGGAAATAAAGGCAACTGTAACGAAGATGAGCGCATTACGTGATTAAATAAAGTTATCAGGCATAAAGCAACAAGGGTTTGCAGAGTTGATATGAAGGCCATATCCGGTATTTAATAATGACAATTTATTACTCAATAGACGAGTGCGAAATGCGGATTTATTGAATTTATTGATGGCTAAACCATTGCCATAGATTTCTTTGGGATGATTTGAGCACAATAAACAAAAAACAATTTTTCTATTCCACCGATGAGACAAATTTCATTCATGCAATCACCCCATGCTATCAAGTTTAATAATTTTTAAGCTTAAGAAATTGTTATTTAGGAAGGCACTGTAGCGTCCCGAGGCTCCCTCGAAGGCAAAGGAAGGCAGAATACTAGGGTGAAATATATATGTGCAAAGGCCAGAGGGAAATAAGCCGCGGCCAGCCTACGCAGCAAGGGCAAGATGGTAACCCCTCTGTGACCCTAACCAAAATCCGGTAGTACAACCAAACAAAGTACTACAGGCACTATCAGTTTTTTGTTCTTATTGGGAATCCTGCGGAGTCTAAACGCAAAAAACCATCAGTCCATCTTAGGTTCCAAGTAAAGGGCATAAGTTGATTTTTTACTTATAAAGAGTGTTTTTGAGCGGCTTGCTTTATGGCGCGTGTTATCAAAGTCATTCCTTTCTTAGCCGTTCCAGAAAAATGGCAGTGACAGCGCTGAGAACAGTTTATTACTGACTGAAAGAAATGGAGGAGATGCATTTTTGTATGTTCAGTCGGGTCGCCTGTCATCTATTTTACATCAGTCTATACCAGTATCTTTAAAGAGCACTAGCTATCTTGACAAATTAGATTTTTTTCCTTTGGAAAAGGAAGATAAAATGAACCTTATAAAATACGTAGCTATCAATTGACCCGCAATCCTTAATCCACCCTTTTTGTTAGAACAATTTTGACGTTTAAACACAGCTAAGTTGCACATTCACAGCTTGTTTTTACTTAAAATACGTATTCTAAATACCGTTTTTTCATGCCAGGACGTCTTGTGTTTTGTTACATCAACGTTCACCTTGAGTCATTGAAGCGGAATACGAAGCATTAGCTGCTGGAATAGGAGCCGTACGAGAAGTTTGCTTGTTTTATCCACTCATGAAATTTTAAAGCTCACTCACGATGATCAACCCTTACACAGTCGAAAATAAATACTTCTGCGATAGGAAACTAGTTTTAAGTCATTGTTATCACCAGATGCCAGCATCGGATCAGGGAAGTATTTTTAATATAAAAGATGATGAAGTTTCGTTGTTACCACGACAGAGGAGAAAAGAGAGCTGGGGAGGAACCATCATTGTCAATAGTGACTGCATCTTACGCTACGAAGTTGCCCGGTACGGTTACGTGTTGGCAGTTTTCTGGCAAACTGACGTTCTTTCTTCTTAAAGTTAACAAGTTCTTGTTTTTAGAGGAAGTAACCAGCAACCTTTCATCCTTTTTAGGCTGTTTTGTAATGTCAAGTTTGGGAGTAGTTTTCAGAAAACCAATGCTACTTTTATTTGTAGTCCAACTTTTTTAGCATATTATATGTTTCCATCAACAGAGACTGCAAAATCAGAGCAAGGTGGCTTAAATGATGTCTTGAAACAACATTATTGACTTGTTCCTGTAAAATCTGAATCCTTGTACGCTAGGTATTTAATGAAGCATGGCTCGGAGGCTTAAAGTCAGTGGAATTAAATGTGGAATGTTTTTGAGGTAGTTTGTCCTTACGGACACTATGCGGCATGTCCATAGCATTACATAAAGTTCTATTGGCTAAGTCGATGAGTTGGTGCAACAGAAGTTTATTTTGTCTACTACATCACATGTCCTACGTTGCTGCAGTTAACATCATTTTGTATCGAATTTGAACGGCTCGCCTCTAAGTTTTTTGAATGCAAACGTAACTGACGTTGTTCCAGTGAAACCATTGGGCAAGGGTTACTTATAAATATTATTACCATTAAAGAGTCAGGATGATTTACTGGTGCTTATGAAGGCATTGTTCACTCTGCCCTTTAAAAGTAGCAATTTCCATGCAAACGTTTTAATTATTACAATTAATGTAACCTCGATTCCACTAAGATTCTGTCTTTTATGTGTTTTTCGTCATGGACAACCATAATTAAATGTAGCGAGAAGGATCCTCAGTTCGGTTAAGCTGTTTTAGAGCGTCTGCAGACAAAAAGTATGCAAGTAACAAGATTTGGCATCAGTAGTGAGCATAATACGATGAATCCCTAAGGGATACACTAAATTGCAATTCTCATTCAATTGCACCATTCCATCAGCAACGAATCCGTGAGCCTTTCTTTTCCATTATTCGGTGAGACAACTTGGGTTTTGCGACCTCTATTCGCTATGGAACGGATAAACAGCCAGCTCACTGAGTGGTAGTTATACGAATTAGGTACTTTTTTTATTTGCCTGCATTTAGAACTACCTATGAGACTTCATCTTGTGCAGACCTTGCTTCTGCTTTGCGGTATGGGCTTCAAACTGTGCTAGCAGCCCTTCAGCCCCTCTGAATGTTAGTAATGCAGGAAAATATTACGACTCCAGGTACAGCCAGAGGCGCTACAGTACATCTTCCTCCAATTCCACCTGAAGCAACTTGCATCTTTGGTTTCTTTGGATTAAAAGGTGCCTTGATTTGCAACTTGTCATGATGAGAATAATTTACCATTATTAACATCTCTATGTGGAATGGATAAGATCTGAGTGTTTTTTAAGTGTTTTAAAGGAACACCATACTTCTACAAGTGATATTTGATGCTCGTATGCATCCTAGAATTACAATAGTACACTTTGCCAAGCAAACCAAGAAAAGTTAAGTGTAACTCTAGAAACCTATGAAGTACCAGCCTGGCAATGCATGTCGATGAGCTGTAAAAAAATTTACGAATAATCATCTTTGGTGAATGGAGGATTCGAAGCTGTAGAAAAGGCAATATTCTCGTATAAGGAAGCGTAAGATTTGTCTTTGATCTTCGACTTTAATTAAAAAAGGTGCATGAATAAGCTGCGATATGCGCATCAGCAGTAGGTCGTCGACGATGTGGGGAGCATTAAATCGCATCCTGCCCTTGTAAAATCACATAGAAATGCAAAACTGAACTTGTTGTTGGGCAAATTCTTCCATTACTAACAGAGATTCTCCCTACAAGATCGGCATAGAACCACTAAACTCTCTTCATAGGGAAAAATAATCTCGAGTAGAACGTTATTATCAGTTGCTTAAGCTAATGGTAATAATGTGACGCATGTTTGCTTGATTATGCCCTTTGGATGGCGAGTTGTCAGATAGCAGTGACCACGTGACTTGGCGGAAGTCATCAACCCTAAGAGAGGGAACAAACTTAGGTGCCCTCTAATCCCTGCTAGCCTGCAAACAGTCATCGTGCCTCTCAGATATATCCAAACTCGTTCCGTGGGTATGGGATTAGAGTTGAAAGGGAACACGGAGTTTGCTACAATTATCCAGAAACTATGATTAAATATTAATGTTTTTGCATAATGTTTAACAGAGCACACAAAAACAAATGAATATAAATTAAGTGGTTTTACATGATTATTTGTGAGTAAATGCGAGCCATTGTGGCTCTGGGTTTTTGCGTAACGCATGAGGTCCGCCCACTCACAAGCACCGTTTCGGGGCAGTTACTATTTCTCCGGTGATGTGCTCTCAGGCCTTGTTCAATCCACTTGTAATGTATCACTTTTGTTTAAATTGTCCTTTTTTTGCCAAAACGATTCTAAGGGACTTTCTTGAAAGTGTCAAAGCAGCATAATGAGCTCTATTTGGCGGCTCAGAGAACAGCATGATGGGCTGTTGTCATGAGATCCCTATCAACCATTTACGCCCTCTGTATCCAAGTGAGGTGTAAAGCAACTCCGGTGTCTTTACTAACACGGATATGAGGAAATAGCAATAATCACTCCGAAAGGGGAGTTTTAAAAGCTTCATAGCCATTGCACCACTGAGGACTACTGATTATCTTTCCATGTAGACGCCGGATAACTTTTGCATAGTAAATGACTAAACCATTCACATACGGAACAACTTGGAAGAGTTTAAAGCTACAAAGAGGACAAATGTTTCATTTCTACACACTAAATGTCCACCTTTTTCAGTTATTAAGCACCAACCTTATAAATTATCTTATGTGTTCCAAGGTCATATTGAGCATAATGAAGGGTTTAGAAACAGATTTGTAATAACCATTATAGATCGAAATTTAGCCAAAAGTTTGGGAAAAGTATGCATTTGTAAGCGCACCTCCACATGGAAACATCAAGGTACCCCAATAAAATAAGTAGAAGTCTCCAACGGCCCAGCATTGTTGTGACTATTCTATTTAATTACAACTCTGCTGTGCTGGTCGCTCTCAGAGAGTGAAGAGCCTGGAGATCTAGTTAGTGGAGTAGGTGATTGTGATTTTGACACTCTATTGTAGCGGATTGAAGATCAGATTGCTTTGGTGCTACGCAGTGCTGCTGTTTAAGCATAAATGAGCTCCAGTGAGATACAAAAACCGATCCAATCGCCAGAAGTAAGGTTTGGCAGTAATGCGAACTGAATACAGTCACAACCCCATGGCGGGATAGATGGTTAGGCCACACAAAAGTGGGACCAGATTGCTTTCAAGTACTTTCTGTGCGTTCGCCTCTTATTTGTCTTGTGAGTTTAGTAAAGTATTTTTAGGTGTTTCTTTAAGATGGCTGTAAGGCACATAGTTAATTGCAAGTTACTGGATACCTAAGAACGGGAAATTACGCACTAACAAGACTGTAATTCTCGGAAATCGAGTAAGGTGACGTAGCAGCCACTGGAATTATGATAACTTCATTACTATTTTTGGCGCCTTTGGGTTCGTCTGTGAAAGGAGATTGCAGCCAATTCGCTCACCGAATGCACAGTGACAGGCGCAATTCTTTCAGGCAATCTGATTTTCGGGTTCACAATAAGGGAGCCCTCAGCTCTCTGCCACGACACTAGGACGTGAAGCTTAATTTAATTTAGGTTATTTTACTAGTTTGCACTACTGCACCCTGTCAAAGCTTGAGATTTCTTACTACATATTGCAGCGGGATTTTACGATGATAACAAGGATAGGAGGGTGGAATCAATCGTATAATCTGAAGAAAATTTAAGCAACATTTGAGTCGTATTTATCGCGAACGGGAATCCAATCAACTAATTAAACCACTGTGACACATATCTTAGTTGAAACAATCACTTGGAATTGTTTTCGAGAATTCTAGAGCGCTATGCTTTGCCAGTGTTACCTATAAGGTTTTGTAAATGTTAACTTTTCATTTATCAAATCCACCTACGTCTCCTTCGTGGTCAATCCTAAGTGGGTGTCATTGTAAAGTAAAGCACTTGCAAAATGACGCAAAGTAGGGCGATAACAAGTTGCTAAAAGTCATTACCGAAATCCTACATTTTGAATCCTTTTTTAGGTCCGGGACAATTTTACCACAGAGCGGATCCTAAGGGCGCCATTTAAAGCATGAAGGTGTATAGAGAACACTTTCTCCAGTCCCCATATGTAGCATCTCTCTAAATGAATTTGGCTTTATTAGTTTTTGATAAAAATTCTTGATTAGCGGAAGCTCAATGCAGCCCCGTCGCATTTTACGCACTCTACGAACATTCTGATGCGAGCATCACGAATGAATAACTTATAAGAAGTTCTAAAGGTTAACAACTTTTTATTGCTAGTAAACCATAAAAAGAGCATTCAAAATTCTCGGTTCAGTTTGTTAATGAAAATAGCAGGATTAGAGATTGCCAGTTAACACTTCTAAAGCAACTCCTCATCCACACTCACTAAAGATTGTGTTTTAGGTCTTCATTTTTGGCCGACAAGGCAGCGCCTGCAGTGAATGGAGCATTGCCTACGCCTACATTGTGGTACCATGCTTGTTTTTTAGGGCAGAGCTACTATCTTGGTTAAAAGCACTCTCCTGTCCCATCGAATTACGCAAGGCACAAGTGGGTAAGGTCCGAGAGTTGATACAAAACATGAGAGATTAAAAAGAAAAGTGTTTCGTTAAGAAAAGCTACCCGCATTTCTGACCAACTGAGGATAAAAAACAGTTTACAGTGGCGTAAAGGTTAGAAAGAGATATTTACTTGAGGTTACAGAAGAGGTGAAAAACAAAAGCAATCCCTTTTGTTCTTCAGCCCACTTGCCAGAAAAGGTGGTTAAAGGATGTTAAAATACGCTGAGCATGTTTAACGACTAAATTGTTGTTAAATTAAAGATTAACTCTAAGCGAGCCTTAATCTAAAGCACCAACCCTGTGATTGAGCGCACGTCATTCATCCCTACGGGGGGGACGAAAACTGATCCCCACAAAATAGGGATAATCTCCACCCCCCATACTACTCAAATTTAAAATACCTTCCTCCGACCAATGCTCTCTACTTAAGACTCTGAAAGAGGTGGTAGAGGATGGCGAAACGGGAATGCTACAATAATAGTCTGTAGATAATGCCTACATATCCATTAAATGACCTTAATGAAAGGTTGATAAACAGTGTTTGTCGGCTTCGAACACTAGAATGAAAGTTGTAGATTAAGTAGATGATTTGAGTGGTTGCAATTAAAATGAAATCAACCATACTCAACAAATGTGAAAACTAGGCTGGGACGAACATTCAACCTGAAGAGGAAAATCTTCTTGATTGCAGGTACTTATAAGCCTACGGTGAATATTGCATAGCATAGGTCTACTCCGCCTCTTGGATGGGCGCGTGTAATAAAAGAAGACAAAACGCTTCTCTCGTCAAAGGAACCTTTGTAAACAAATTTTGGTCTTTTATGAAATTAAAACACTAATCAAGATTAAAATTTTTACTTGCTTTTGCTTGAATGCATGTCAAAACAGCCGCAACGAATGTACCGTAGCACCCTGCTCAAAGGCTCCTCTGAGGTCGTAAGAAGTCAAGGTAGCTGAGAAGCCATTGATATGGCCAGAAGGCCATATCACCGAAAGGAAATGTAATCTTCGGAGACTTAAGTGTCTGCGTAATCAAATCCAGAGTCAGCTGAACCGGCAAATAAATTGCAGCGTCATCCTTTGGATGGCCATCTGGTATGTATGGATGGAACAACGTCACGCAAATGAAGAGGTTCAAAGTATTACACAGCACAACTATGTATTAATGAAAATAAGTAATATTGCGTGAACCACGTAGTGATGGCCTCGTCAAAAGGTCCCATTGGGACGGGCTATTGGCAACAAAATTTACGCAGCCACATTTTGTCACATTTTGGATGGGTTTCAGAAACCTTACAAAATTGCTTCCATTTTAGTGCACACAAACGGTAACCTGCCTGAGCACGGTTATAAGTATTTCACAGACAGTCGAGCCTTTGATACTTCTGCGGAAACTGCGCTCATTACGGAATGGATAAATTGCATTCTTCTTTTGGCTTAAAGCTCGATGAAGGAAGCAGCTATAAAGTTGCGCAGTCAGGAGTGGTAAGTTTAATTGAATAGCAAAGAGTTTTTGCACATTTTATTACCCGGACACCACAAAATACGAGCTCATTTGGGTGTGCATTGCACCTACTCATGCAAAAATAAAAATAATTGGCTAAAATTGGTACAAAAACAAATGAAGTATTAAAAGCGTTGAAAAGTGGTTAATTTCAAATCAGAAAAGGAGCAATTTAGAATACTTTGCACTGTGATCTAGCACGTTCATCAATAAGACGCGGTATGAATATGCTAGGGCAACGAAAACACCGCGGTGGCAGTTATGTTTGCGTGATGAACAAAGAGCGCATTTGAGGGAAACGGGTTGGCCATGCTGTTAACTACAAGCCATTGGCCACTTGAGCTTTCGATGTTCTTCCGTGTGAGTGTGCATTTGCAGTGTTTCGCTGGTACACACGAGCCAACGGTTACACATGAGTTCATTAAGGATGTTTAGGCTACCGCAAGGGAGCACAAGCACCGAACCTCTGATCACCGAGGGTCAAAAAATCTCTGAGCAATCCAGTGATCCGAGCGAAAAATCTACTTTGTGGAGCGCACACATAGCTCCGGTCTCAGGAGCTGTCAAAAAACGCGGTGTAAAATGGCAAAATAAAGTACCTAAGGCCAAGGCGGCTTCCGGTAAGCCAGTGGAGATTGACAATGCAATAACACCACCATTACAAGTCGAATCCTTAAATCCGTCATTATCGCCGCAGGCAGTCATTCACAAATCGGTTGCAATCAGCTCTCAATCGCAGCAGAAGCAGCAACAAGCAGGCACGGGAGCGACCAACATGATGCATCACTCGAACCCTCAATCACTCACCAGCTTCACCTATAGATCAACAGAGAACAGCGCATCCTCTAGCACAGATAATACCAACATCAGATACAGTAACGATACTAAGGAAATTTTCGTTGGCTCCGGTCAAGTCGAAGTTGGTCCTGTATTTGTAGCATCCTCCTCTCCTCCTTCCTCCGGCCTTGTGCACACAAATATTGCCCTACTAGAGGATGATAACAAGCTCGTTGACGAGAATACGCGCATATACACAGAATTAATTAACGACCGAATTAAAAGGAGCTGCAAAAAGTTGCCCAAGGGTATCGCAACCGGTATACTTCTCTCAACGCCAGCTGCTAGAGTGCTACTAGCCAGCCTTTCCATCAGTGGTGGAAGTGGTGGTGAGGCATCAGGGACGAAGAACAGCACAGAGCCTGATACGATGCCTTTGATGTGCAAAAGCACACGGAGTGCATACCGACAGCCGAGGGTGCAGCTCAAGAAGGGGTCTTCCAAGACCACCATCACGTTAGCGCCACTCCTGACCGAGCAAATGGGCTCAGTCGCGCAGATGGGCAAGGCCAAAAAGGACACCGTCGCGGGCCTGAAATTGGCGTCTGGAAATGGGCTTGTTTTCAAGAGTCAATTGCAGGATAAGGAGTACGTTTTCCTCAATGCTGCCGAGTTTGGTGAGGTTGAGATTGTTCGGGAACTGCTGGATGATCCAACATTAAATGTTGACTGCGTGGACTACATGGGGAGAAATGCGGTCCTACTTGCAATGAAGACTGAAAACATTGAATTGATCGGCGCCTTGGTTGGAAGGTTAAGTTTTTATGCGGTTGAAGACGCCCTCCTAAATGCCATCAGCCAGGAGAAAATACATATAGTGAAACTTATCATTGACCATCCCCAGTACATTCGTATGGAAAAGGTCATGGCTCCTCGAGGTCAGCGGGCCGGCTTGATAGGCAAGTGCATTGAGCGATCTCAGTTCTCTGCCGACATAACGCCTCTCATGCTGGCGGCTCACACGAACAATCACGAGATCATTCAACTCCTTCTCGATCGCGGTTTCAAACTCGAAATGCCGCATGACAGGAGTTGCCTCTGTTTGGATTGCGAATCTATAAGGGCCCAGGCAAGCCATTGCTAGTTCATAAAATCAAGAAACCCAGGGTGAATCAGTGATTAAAATGAGAAATTTACTTATTAACACAATCTGTTTATGCAACTGTACTTTGCAGTGTCAGTGATATGCTTTGCTTCAATCCATAATAGACTCATGCAAAGCCATATTCTCATAAAAAAGTGCATGGTACCATTAAAAAGTGATGCGGTAGTGCTGATGGGGGCGATATGATCAAATAGGCGAGCATTTTCACTTTTGTATAATCTGACTATCCTGCTAATTACACCATTTGTTGGCGTCCGGGACATTAATTCCTTGTGGACTCTTTTTTGGAGTGAGTTAATCCTGTTCAATCAGGATTAGCACTGACACTGGCCTGGCTGCATCAAAACTTGTGCCTCACAGATAATTTTTGTAACAGATGCAAAAATGAATAGCAAATCAGTCGCATTCTCACCAAATCCCTTCCTTCGTGCTGCATGACTTTGCGTAGTTGTTGCTAGATCAACAATAAAGACTGCGGCTATCATCAGTTCATTATTCATGCGTCCAATATAATGGAAAGTGAAGTCAGGGAAGATGTGATTTGGAATGACATAAGCAAACGGCAACTAATAGTCGGCAATCTTCGAGGAGAAATAAAAGGCTCGCTATGAGTTTAGCCGGAAGATGTCTTCCGCACTTAATGCACACTGATGCCTCATTAATTTACCCAGAATTATTCAGTAATGCGTTCTGCAAAAACATAAAACGAAATACAGGCGGAATTCCAGATGCCTGATTATTGTTCATTATGTGGAGGAAGCGGCAACACTTTTCCTTCCCATGCCATGTTGGTATAACTGCAGCGTATCTAAGGGCAAGACTGCATTCCTCTCGGCTATTTTTTGGGCATGTAAAGTCCGCTCAATTTGCACATCCATTAAGAGAAAATCGGAAGACTCAGTTTTTCACCGAGTAAAAGTTTACGGTTATTTATCTTCCATTAGAATGCAAAACTCCTATCCACTTTCAAGTATAGCTGTTGAGTTATTGACGAATTTGTATCTACAGGGGAAAGATGAACATCTTTGGATGGAACTGGGTTTCTTTCAAACTCCGATTAAACTTTTCATTTAAGCATAAAAGAGCTTATACTTTGTTGACAAATTCTATGAGTTGTTCAAAGCGTTATTTATTCCACAGCCCAGTTCACTTTTTATTGACAAGTTACTACCCTATGCAATTAGGATTCAAAAACATTCGCACTCACTAAATGACCGGCTCGCAAAAAGACAAACACTTTCTGTTTTTTAATGAAGATCATGGCCTTGACTCAAAAACACTGACTCATGCTTAATTGAGGCTGGTTACTTTGAGATTTCTATGGACTAGGGCTGTAACCCTGTCTACTAAAGGAGTCAAGTCTCCAACCATCCTCCGGCAAAGCGCTGGCGACACATTTATGAATGGTGGAAATTATAAAAATGGCGGTGAAATTAATGGAAGTTGTTGTGGAATCACTTTTTTTCCGTGTATGCGGCTGGTCATTCTCCGGCCAAAACTTGAGCCCCCTTTGTGTTACAGCAGATGTATGCAAGCCAGATTTGTTGCAGCTTCCACCGCAAGATTATGCAAATGTTACTTCTTTATGTGACTTCCAAAAGGTAGTTATAAACAGAACAATAGGGAAGAATACCGCTTGTAAACTCAAGAAAATACCAATATGCTTTTGTTTACGGAGGTATTTATAGAAAGCTTCCGCTTGTTCTTCTTCTTTTATACCTCAATAGCAGTATTCATTGTAACTAGTGTTAATATTTGCGGATTAAAGCCTTCAAAACCACCCTTCAGCTAAAGCGTTCTGAAGGCGTCAACTTCATTGTGTCCAAAGAGGTCAGCCCCTACTGCAATCACAATGACAGCGCAGGGGCTATTAAATGGAGGCCATGCCTTAGATAATATCTCTTTTAACCGCAGTGATTACGCATTTTGCCGGCGCTAAAGGCTCAGTGGTAGAAGATTAGCGCCAAAGATGGCTAGAGGCACGAATTACGATACGGAAAAAAGCGTGACTGCATTAAGAAGTCTACCTTATTGTCAAATCATGGCAGTGAAGGCTGATAGTTATGTGAACACGTCCAAAGAACTAAAGCAAATTTATCCTTTTTGGGCGCTAACCATTATCATATTTTCTGTCTTAATGCGAAGTAAATGGCCAGGGAATATTATAATTTCGAGTGATAGGTTTTTTAAAAGATAAAGCCTACTTTTCAATAGGTTATTGACGACAGCGACCGGCATGTTTTGGTAGCGTCATTTTTCCAATGCTCGCGATGGGACGGCATCGCGTTAAGGACTTTGAATGTCAGCAGTCAACGTCGAAGGGAGCAATGGAGCGGGGCTTTGTGGTGTGCTCAGCCTCCCAATCACAGATCGGCGTGTCAGCGTGCACGAATAGTGCTGCTGAATGTCTCAAAGCCTTGACACGACACGTTTGTCAAACAGGGCACTTACAATGAGGCTACGAAGAGCCTAACAGGATGGCTTTCGAGCTACTGTACTCATATTAGTAAACTTAGGAGTAAAATTTGTCTTATCTCACAGAAAACGATATGAATCTAGAGCAGCTTAGTACATTTCTACTGCTTTAGGTCGCGAAGTGAAAAAAAAAAACACATAATGCATGCTGCGTAGTAGTTCGGATAAAGAACATAGCATCACTTAAGATAAGCGATGAGTATTTGAAGCACCACCGACCCCTTCAGAAACATCCAACCTAGTAATCCGCCTTATACATGATTTGTTTCAGAATGCGCCAGTAATTATTTACTTTTGACACCGATGAATTGAGTGCACCTATTTTGTACAGCTCTCCGCAGGAGTTGTTTCTGTAAAGATTTACTACAGAGTCCGTTTTAATGGAACTTCTCACGAGCTCTTTCGTGGGAATGCCATCCTGATTTCAAGACTACACTCAAAACACCTTTAAAGCTCCTCCGTATTGAATCTGACAATAATTACATTTGTTTCATAAAATTTTCCTTCAACTTGATTTCATAACTAACGCGTTGGACTTAAGTACTCAGGCACGAATCGGCAAAAACGACTTTTCTGAGGAGGAATCACAAAGAAAAGTATTTTTCCTCGTCTTGTATGCAGGACTCTCTGATCCTAGAGATGCAGCGACTGCACACCTACCAAGCGCTGACCAGCTCGGCCTACCTGGCCCTCACCACATGCGATCCCGTATCCTCCGCCTTCACCCTTCGAGGCGAACTCTACCAACTCGCCTCGCAGGAGAAGCAGTTTAAGGCAAGGATTAAGCACTAATTATCCGCCCAATTGGAATTTTCGAGTGCTTGCATCTCTCGATGTACTAACCATCGAGTTGATTGCAACATTATGTCCTTTTAGTGCTAATTTTAGATTGCCTTTTCATAAAACAACGAATAAAGCGCCCCCAACACGCTTTCATTATTCATGCAATTTCGTGTCTTTAATGTTAGCGAAGCACATGCATAAGTTTATGATTTCGTTGAGAAAAAAATGCGAATTCAGCAGTTCCATAGTCTAACTTTGTTTTGCCGTATTACACTGGAACCTGAGTCCCCGCTAAGGAAGTTGATGACTCCCTCTTTAGGAGGAGTATTCTCGGTTAGCTGTTCAGTCAATGAATTTTGCGGTGAGCTGCCTGGATCTATGCAGAACATCAGACGAGGTACACTCCTTGCTCACTGCCAACGACATCATGCCGGACGGAGACACACAGTATCATCTTGCCACAATTAAGCATGCAGTTCAGTGCCGAGAAAAAAAAGCACGTCTCACTCATTTCTTGTAATTTTTTTCGCGTTTTTGTAGTCAGTACCCACAGTATAATTGAGGAGTTGACTAATAAGAGATTGACAACATTCCTCATTTTCTCAACACATTTTCAACATGCGTTACTCCAATAATTACTAAACTAATTCGTCACTGTTGTTACATGCTTACACTTTTCCATCCATATACAATTACACTCGAGTTAATTATTCTTGGGTTCCACAAATACCGGAAGTAAGGCTTGAGTTTCCCTTACAATGCGGTAATCAATGCCCTTCCCCATGCATCACCCAGAATGGAAATCGGTCAAGTGAAACTATTTGCATCCGTGCGCAGGATCAGGTATACGAAGCACTCGGAGTGCTGGGCCAGCTCGACATCTGCTACCGTTGCCAGCCTTAGGTGAAGCGTTGCACCCAGTTTCATGCCTTTGATACAGTCCAGGAGCAAGAAGAAAAGCTTACAACAAATTAGTGCGCTTTAAGATGACAGGTTTCTACATTCGACAAAAGCAAAGCTTGTTATAGCGTAAGATTTTACCGCCTTAGCTGCCTCGGTAAAATAGCTGAGGACCTCATCTGTTTATCCGTGCACCTCACTTACCCCTGGTTGCGGTATTTATCGTTTATATCAGTAGAGGTAAAGTGTTTGTTTAGTATATTAAAATATATTTACGAAGGCAAAGGATGTAAAAAGTAAACATTGATTCAGCGTCTAACTAAATAGATTAAAAAGTTTATCAACTAAGCTTTAAGAGGAATTTTGTGCTGAGCCTTAGCCCAGCTGCTTGAATTCTATGATCCATGCTTTACTACTCTGCAAAAGGCATGATTATCCACAGAAAAAAGGGAGTTAACTGGCATGCATTCAGTCTTCCAGGGAAAGTGGACTATTAGCTTAAAACTAAACGCAGATGAATGGAATGTCTTAAATTGGTGCTTAACCACGTAATCGCCCAGTGGAGCTGCAACGCCCTGAGACCTCCCTGTAGGTGAAAGAAGTCGTAATACTCGGAGAGAATTGTATCGGCGACAATAAGATGGCCGAAAGGCTACTGACATGGGCCAGAGGCCATGCTGCTAAGCGACAGTACAATGGCCGTGCCCTTCAGCGCTCGCTTAACCAAAACGAGGCGTCAAATAAACAATCGTAATATTTCAAACCACCTATTCGCCATTAGAGGTTATTGCTATCAAAAAAGCCTTTAATGAATCACAGAATGCAGATCCCATTGGCTAGACCAGTTTTGTTGGCGGAGTTACGGCATGATACCGAAACTCCATACATTTTTTGTACTCTTCTCCAAAACGGATGTGTAATTAGTCTAAAATGTCTATCTCCGGCTTAAAACTAAGAGGCACAACGAACAACTTGAGGACATAAGAGACGTCCTTCTTATTGCTGCGGATCTACTTATCGTAACAGCGATGCTCGAAATTGGGCGATTGTCGCATCGTCTAGACACACTATAGATGTTGCCATGGCGATGACAAGCTACGAAATTGAACACTTTTTCATATAAAGCGTGATCTTTTCCTTCGCCATGCGTCACTCAAACTTTTTCAAACTGCGTTAATGGCGAATTGCCCACCTTTAATTATCGCCTTAGCAATCACTGAAGCGCAACGAGAAGCAGAGGTAAGTGTTCTTTTTCTATGTTCCCATAAATCCGTTGAGTGCTATATCAATTAACGACGATATTTTTAGCTGACGGAGCAAGCGAAATCGACTGATTTTTTGGAAGCAATGGTTGAAAAATGGCATAATAGGGCAAGGTTTTACAATATGTAAATTTAAGTAGCCTTTTGGAAACAAAATAAGCAATATTTCACAGCAAAGAGACCATTTTATGTAGTCTACTTGGTTTTTTTACGTGATCGAAAGTCTGTCTAAAGAAATGTTTGGATACTGAACAATGTTTCGGCACCAGAATGACGGGAGGAGAATTTCGCTTTAACTGAATAAGTCATTTGCACAACCAACGTAGCGGGTAATGGTTTCAAGGGATGTGATTGGGTTTTTCCCAAGATCACAGGCCAAGTTTGTTTTTATGCATGCTGTCAACCGCACGTTTTTTGAACACCAGCTTCCTGTGATGCATTGCAGTTTGTCGCCCATTCAAATTGTCAGCATCAACTGGAGAACACCTTCTACGGCAACATGTTCTGCATTCGCGATTTTGAGGGCTGGCAACGCCTCCAATTCTTCCTCATCTTCACGCCCCTCCTGCCCGTTCTCTACATAACCTATTTATTTCTGCCAAATCTAAAGGTAAGGCGTTGTAAGTGGGTCAGGCCTTTCCTCGAAGGGGGCGGTGCAACGTGGAATATGAGGCATCCCATTCAAACACATCGATCAAACGGGCTGGCCTTAGCACGCATTTCTCCATACATCTCCCTTGCCTTAGTAATGATAGTGCAGATGGGAGAAACCGTTTGAAAAATTGAGTTACTCTGGTCCATAAAAGGAAAGTTTGGTGAATAAATCAGGAAAAAAAAGCATTAAGTGGGCTGTTTATGCAAAAAAAAACCATTATTCTCTTACACTTTAAGCCGAGTAAGACAATGCTTATTTTGTTTAAAATTTACCCAAGGGGAATTTTCATGCGTGTAAAGACGTGTAAAGGTCTTTTTTCCTTGAATCGCAGGCATCGAACAGCATCGCCTTATGCATACATACAGTGGCAACATCTTAATGCTAATACGTGATGTTAGAAAACATGGCATGCGAATGTGTTTGCATACTCGAAGAGCACATTTTATTCCAACTCAAGTGGTGCAGTAAAATGGCACCCTCTAACTTTTGGTTCATTTGCTCCTGTCCCAACTTTCAAAGTTAATGTCGGTACTGAACTCCAGCAAAAAAAATAACTCATTACGATTCTATTTATGGGATGGCATATTGTGGGCACACCGCATCTAGATTGTGGGAATTATTTCCCTATTAGTGAAAACAATTGATAAGAACGAGTTGACATTACCACCATTTCCTCATTTGGTTTAAAAAACACAATTTCTCACCTTACCAAAACAAATAAACAAAAGGTGGTTCTATTGATAACGTAAGAAAACTTTTTTCGCAAAATAACCTCATCCAAAGTCATACACACACTGGCTTTAGGTAGATAGATAGAAAACCAAAGCACTGACTTACAAATAGTTTAACGTAAGCCAGACTTCAAGTAAATTATTTGTGGGCGATTGCAAGGTCAGCGGGCTTTTATGCTAATTGCTGACCCGGCTGGGGCGGTTCATCACGGGGAGATCGGTAAGACTGGGCGGCACTCGACTTGCAGGCGAGGCCGGGGTAGAAGTTGACTTCCTCAGTAAATTAACTTCACTGCCATACTTTGCAACTTCTTTCCCTGTACTTACGTTGAGCCAATTGCCAATGAACTCATATTTTGCATCACAGAGCCAAATTGAAAATGACAGGTGGCCAGAGTGAAATATTGACACTTTTAAAAATGCAAGGTCAAAGAAAGGATGCATATTTTAGCATAGCATCATACTGCCTCAAATATTTTGTAATATTTTTGGCAATTGGAACTAACTTTATCGTACGCTACGGTTGTGATTTGTCAAAACGCTTCATTTAGCACTAAAGTCTCATGCGTTTTCTGTTTCACTTTTGACTGTAGCTCAATCCTCTTGGGTCTAAATAACTAAACTGACCTATCGTTTCCTTTTCGGTGGAAGGGGTGCCCTATCCACATCATAAGAAGTTCCTATAATTCATTCATAAAGTACTTTTGAAGCTCCCACACTTCCGGGTGTCTGTAAGCCATCTAAATCCTTCTGGAGGAGAAGACATATTGTCATACACTTTTCATTCATGAATTGTAATTGCGGCAAATGCCTTATTATAACCTCCTACACTTAGCACCTTGAGAGTACTGCAGGTAGAGTGGAAAAGCTGGTGATTTGTTGCGTACAAATTACATGAATAAAATTACGTGGAATTGCCTTACCCAGAATCCATCCTATGTTCTGCCTTGTGCAGTGGGATGAAATCTCTGCCCCCTTCGCAATTCTTTGCTTTAGAGGTCAACCTGAAATATTATGCAGGGAGGACAAATTTGCAAACAGGATCTTTCTCATTTAATAAGGATAAAAACTGTGTCTGTTTAGCAGACGCAACAGAAAGCGCCACCAGACCGAAATTTTGCGCCTAAAAAGCTGCCCAGTGAAAGTAACGAGTTAATTGCTGGCCCACTAGGATTTTATTTGATATTTTTGATAATTGTTAAGATTGAAAAATCCTGTGTAAATGTGAAACGGAAACATTAATAAGACCCTCTCTGACATACTTTTAATGCTAATGAGGATTGGCATTTTAAGTGGCTTTTAAGTAAGCCCAACGAAAATAAGGCAGTGCACTGACAAACGAACTAAACTTGATTTTTCTACCTTACCTTTCTTAAAACGACCGAAGGATCAGTGTATTTCGTTTTCGCAAACATCCTTTTTATGCCATTGGGAAAGGAGCTTCTTCTCTGTAACACAATTGGCGTACAGCTAGGAAAACTGTCCAATTTTTCCCTTATTTTTGAATGCGTTGTCTCGGAAACTCTTGGAATGCGTCCAAGTCAAATAACTCTAAATAACGACCCGACAAGCAACGAGAAGGCAAGTAGGTGGTCAAAATATAAGACTGATGCCCTATTTTGTTTGCCTGATCCAGCTAGTGTTCTGCATTTGTCATACTTCCATCATTTAATTATCACTGTTCATTGTTAAGGTTTAAATCGTGGAGTCGATTACACTTTGTAGTATTTAGCTGCAGGTATTCAAGAAAATACTTAAAATTCTTGCATTTAGTCCAACTAAAGGGTTTTCGCTAGTTGAAGCCATGCTTAACACAAGTTCTTTCGTAGCTGTGAGTTCAGTGGTGGGAGGCATGCATTCTTGAAAGGACTAGAGACGTTTATAGGCAGAAAAATTCCAGCTGATGTGGAAGTGGACATGTGATTTAGATTGTCTCCTCCATGCCACAACACACCAGGCTACATGCTCTCCCTTTTACATTCTCTTTCTCCTCGCCCTCCAACCTGCTCCCCATTTCCAACTAGTTTGAGCTCAAAACCATCGTGGCGTCAGACTCCTTCCCCCAATGTGTTAGCCTTTCGCATTTTTGTCCTGTAATCCTTTTACGCTAGGATTTTCTTCATAGGATAAAATTACTGTCCTTCTACAGGTTTCTTAGAAATTCGAATGATTTATTTAGTCTTCCAAGCATCAATGGAAACTACTTTTCTCGCCTTCAAAGAGGTCCCACATCCAGCACTGTTCATCAGGTAATCATGCAGCGGTGGTGCGCTTTTTTAAGGACGCTTGCAGCAATGAGTGAAGGTGTAATGCAGACCATATAAATTCTATTGTGTGAACTCTGAATCTACCCAGCTATTGAAATCTCTGCTGTTGTTTGAAACTTAAAACTGCATACCATATAGATAAAGATTTATTTTTCGGTGTTCCATTTGAGTAAGTTGGATCCAAAGTTATTGTGATAAAAAAACCATAATTAACTCAACTTCTTTTCCAATGGCAATAAAGTTAACGAGAGGTGATGGAATGTCTTCAACAATTTGAATGCTTATGCTTTTTGGTTTCATCTACAGAAAGCTTAATGCATTATTCTTTTATGAGAAGATACAAGTTGAACTTGTGGACGAACAATAAAATGCATTTGTTGTTTGTGGTTTCCAATGAGCAGAGTTTTTATGGAATACTGGGAATATGAATTTCCTTTATCTGTGAGGCGGATTTAATAGCATTACGTACTCATCCTCCGAGTGGAAGCCACAATCGCACTTTATCTGACAGTTAACGGTTAAAGCGATAGAGTCCATGACTCCGAGCCTTAATTTGGTAGCAAATTTGTCAAATGCAAATCTCCACACATTTTAGTTCTTCATACATTCTGCGGAAATTCGCTTTGGTCATGCAAATTTGTGTAGTTTGTAAGGCGAAAATCTCTGCAGCTAGTTAATCCTACAACTCTTCCGCTGCCTAGTTTTCTCCTTTATTTCAAATGATAAATTAGTTTGGCATAAAATTTACTGTCGGACCAAAGTATTCTTGCCTTCAGGGTGGCCGCTTCGCACACAATGGGCCAATTAAATCCAATAATAGATGCTCCTATCTCATGCAATAGCATCATATGAAAGTTTAAGGTAAATTCAATATAGACTATAAAATTCTTAAAGAAAAATCGTTCTTTGTACTGATAAAGAAGGGACCATGGAATGGTGTGATTCACTTTAAAAGTTTCAAAAGACGAGCAGCCTCGGTCGCCATTCACGATTCACACGCATTATCGGGACCATCTCGATGTAAACAAGTGGCCGGAGGGACACCACATCAGTTAGTCTTATCAATGTCATTTAGCAAAAACAAATGAATCCTCAGCAGTCTTGTTAACTGGACCGATTCTAAATAAGACAATCATTCCATTAAACGAGAAACAAACCCATTGTGCGGTTTGATGAATGTTGCATGTGTGTAAAATGGATGAATGATTTCCTTGTTCTTCCCATACATCACTGGAATAAGGATGTATCAATTATGTCCTTACTGAAAATAATTGCCTGCCGCCTTTACTGAATAGGATGACACGATTCCAGTTTCCCATCTCGTTAATGCTGTGATAAAGGTCGCAGACTGATGCTGTCCCACGAATGCATTCACACATCTCACGCCTTGCTTCCCACAGAGAAAGAAATCAAAAATGCTGCACTACAAACCTACTTTGTTAAATAGAACATCTTCATTTTGTGTATTATAAAGCAACTAGTAGTGGACGGGGTGAGCGTTCCCTTCTGCCAAAGAATTTTCATTTTTGGTAGAGTACTTTACTGGCCGATGTTCCCACTCCGTAGGTTCCCACGCCTCAAAGTCTGATGTCCAGACAAGCGATTGCCGGCAAGCTGCAGGTGAATCCCCATTTTGAGCATTCTATTGTAATCGCCTTTGTTCTAGTTTTTCTATTAATAATTCAACTGGAAAATGGGCGGTGGCTTTTGAAGGTCATTTTTGACGTCGGAAGAGGCATTTGTCAGCCCTTTTCCATGCCCATTTTGATACTACGTCTGGCACAAAATGGTTTATAGTGTAAATTGCACTTATTACCTGGCCTCACTTAGTAAATCATGCGCAATCAACTAGTGCGGGCCTTGATGCGTCCCCCAAGTTTTAGGCGTTCCGAGTACGGAAAAAAGTGCCATTTTTCTGCATAAAAACTATAATTTTGTTAAACGAATTCGAACCGAACTAGTCGCCATGGTTATCCGTGGAATGTCTCAAAAATTATCCTGCCTATAAAATAAATATGCTTTTTTATAAATGAGAGCTAAAAACTCATGAATATGCCCCCAATCATGTGCTGTATTCGAACTTAGTTGTGTTTGGAATGTCACTTTCGATTCAGCAATGGTGGTGGTGATTCGCCTCTTCACCAATTTCTTCAGTTCTATGAAAAGCCGCAAAATCCCATTTCAGTGCTCAAAAAATAGAAATTTGAATTGTCCAGATCGTCAATCCTCACCTTTTGTCGAGCAGTTTCCACCAAACAAACTGTTAAGTCATGCAGATGTCCACGTAGAGATAACCGCAAATATCTGTTTCTCGCAATTATGAGCAAATGCAAGCTCTAGTGACCAAGAGAACACTTTTATTTTGTAGCATAACTTTGCGCATATTATTTTGACAGTAGCTGCTTTGAATTTGGTATTTTGTAAACGCATAAACGGTGTATACACTTTATCATTTAGAACACGTATTTTGAATTAGGCAAAAAGTACAAACATAGATCATGCGGAAGGACAATTCGTGTTAGATCTGTCATAAATGCCGGAAGAAAGTACAAATATACTTTCCAATTTGTCGACAGGTGGGTCAGTTGTTGCGCTGTCCCATCATCAAATTCATCGGCCACATGCTCTCCTACTTCACCTTCCTACTGCTCATAACGGTGGCTACCTTCCGACTAGACAAAGACAATGATGAAGTCGAGAATCCGGAGCTCTGGAAAGTGCGCGCCTTTCAGATTTGGAGCTATGACTTCCGCAACAGCCAACAAGTCATGACGAAAATCCACATTCTTTTGCTCTTTTGGATATTAGGTGAGCGCAGTGGGTTCACACACACAATTAACATCGCATGATGCAGCCAGTAGAAAAAAGTTGCACAATGAAATGCCTATTTCATGATAGATTCTTTTGAGTACCTAGAAAATGGTCAATATAAAAGAAAAAAAGTATTGCAATAGGCGCGGTGTTTCTCTCGTCCGCTTCTGCCTTCATGCCCATGAGAAGAGTAGACGAATTGAAAGGGGGCATGCTTTTCTGGGCAGCAATGAACGAAGAAGCACAGATGTCACAGTTGTAGCGTAGTCAGAGTACGGTTCCTCTTCCAAGGGGACCGATGATGTCCGATCTGTCACGATGCTCCTAGTTACTGGTCGACTCTAGCCCAGAAGGTACATTCAAACAAGCATGCATTCCAAAAGACTCCGCGTAACCATAATCCAAATTAGTTTCTATCAATAAGGCATGCAAACCTTATTCTCGAGTGCATATAAATGTTTTTTTTAAACAACTTTACCCTGAGTTTATTTATGTGACTAAAAGAATTTGATTGGATTTGATTGATCCTCGGGGACTTGGTGCAGCCACTGAATGCAATTTGAACGAGATATTTACCTAGAATACTAGATACAAGCTTTATACTTAACCTAAAAGCCGCATTATGAGGGCCTAGTAAATTTCTGATTCACCACTTTTTGACTAAACATTGACCTTTTATAAAAGATTTGTGTTATTGGGAGAACCGTAAGAAGGGGAAACCGTCATTCCACATTACCCAGCAATAGATCATTGCCGACGAAGCAACGTCAAGCTCTGCAGTTTTGATGAAAAAGTGGTAAAGTTGCATTGCAAAAGTAAGAAAATCATCTTAAAAAGGTTGCTCAACTTTAAATAGGCTACTCTCTTCCTCATGCTGTTTCTCAAGGCACTACAAACTTTGTTTTACCTTTGAAATTTATGCAGACTTAGTTAGTTCAGTACTACGCATTTATAACGAATTTTCAACTAAATTTTAGCTTAATAAATCCTTTGGGTAAAAGGGGTAACCACAAGCCGACTTTTAACAGTTACATCACGTCGTGAGGTGCACCAGCACCGAAGTCATGTCCCTCCTCTGCCTAAATTCGAATTAGAAGGCAAAGCAGTCCAAAAACGTGTCATTTAGGGTTTTAGTAGGAATTTTATGGGGAAAACTAGTAAAGTGGAATCCTCTTCACCTTTTAAATTTGCGAAAATGGGTGAGTGGTTTGGAGTGCGTGTTTTACAGTGAACAATTCGAATCCGAGAACCAGGTTACCTCCCTGAAAGCCTTTCTGAGTATGCGCGCGTGTGATTGAGTTCGCTTGATTGCATTTATTTGAATTATGACCTCCATTAACCTTCGCTCTTTCTTTGTTCCATTCGCTTATGCTTAATTGCCTCTTTTACTTCCCCCACTGTCCGTTTCTCCTCTGTGACAAGTGCACATCAAAGGTCAGATGAAGCTGAGATAGTCGCTACCTCCTACCATCTCGTAAAAAAAATGAAGACGACTGTCAATATTCTTGAAATTGTGATATTTCCATTTCCTGTTATTAATTGTGCTCCAGGAGCAGCTTTGGCGTTTCTTGCACAATGTTAAGAATGCTTGGTAAGTGCATGCATTTGAACAGACAATGTTGACTCCCTACGCTATTAATCGAAAGTTCTGTTTTATTGGGTCAAAAGTTACTTTCGTCGGTGAGGAATGAAATGAACTAGCCCTTTTAGGAGCTGAGATATTGTCATTGGTCCAGAGACCCTTTAAAAACAAAAGAGTTGTTCCTACAGAAGTGTCTCAGACTAGATGTTTAGCATCTTTCGATTTAATCAAACACGAATAGTCACAGTCAAAACTAGCATGAGTGCCGCACTTTGGAAAATTACATGGTTTAAGGAGCTGACACACAATAACTGAAGACCTTTTCACTCTCGTTAAGCATCATTTTAACTGAAAAAGGGGGATTCTGCAGAGATTGTGATTAAAAGTTAGTAAAGTAAAATCAAATAATTGTTGTACATTTTAATAAAGCACTTCAAACGAGTATCAGAGATTTTGCTTATTATTATCCCATTCAGTGCTGCTAAAGGTACTACTATAAATGCTCTAGCAACTTTTATTTGCGTTGCATATCCCGCCACTTATCATTTTACAACTCGTAGTGGTGTGTTTCTTTTTCTAGGACAACTCTTTGGAGAGTGCAAACAAGTCTACCATTACGGTCTACAAGATTACTTCCGTAGCTACTACAATATCATGGACTGGGTCTCGGTGTCGCTCTACTTGGGTGCATTCGCGCTGCGGATTCTCGTGGACCTCAGGGTGCAGGCGACCCAGAAAATCTTCCAACATCAGCTCTCCTATGCCCAGGCCCTGCTGCTGAATGCTAGCACTGTAATTGTGGACGACGATGCATCTGTATTCGAAATCAAAATGGGAACCAATCTGCAACGCAACTACGTCGCTTACCGCAATTATTTGCTTTCTGAGGACACTGCATATTGGCTCCGCGGGTGTAAGCACGAAGACTTTTACGATGATAAAGTGGCGTGGCTTGTAAAGAAAAGCATGAGCTCTGCTAGAGCGAAGCAAGAAATTCGGATTTTACAAGACAAAAAGAATCTAGAGCGTAAAACCATTTTCCTTTTTGTTCGCACTGTCTCCTGCTTTGCCTGTAAACTGCTCGTAGTATATAACTAGGGCCTGAATTGCTTTTTAACAAAAAATTTGGCGGTATAGCTGGACAATCCTAGATCATCTTACTTCACTTAATTACTGGTGTTGAAACAGGAAGTTAAATAGGTGGAAATCATTTGAAGGCAGATTCGAGTCGCTTCAACGATACACGAATTGGTGTTCACTATGATCTCGTGTGTTGGTCTGGGCGAATATGATCGTTTCTTCCCCAATTACATCTACACATCGTGCACATCATAATTGACAGTAATACCACGAGACAGAAAACCAACACTGATTGTTCCTGGCTAAAATAAAGACTTGTTATACCTTCGGTTGGAGACACCATTGTTCAGAATGTCATTTGCCGTCAACTTTTCACTTTTCCGCCACGCTGATGGCCACTTTGGTGTCGAAGTGGGATTATGAACCCCAACTACCCCATAAGCAACCATAAGATGCGGAAAATCCAGGGCTTCACTCTCAGCATACTCCTTTGAACAGTGCCTGAGAGCTGCACTGATGGATAGACGGCAGGTTTTCAAATGTTTACATCATTCAAAATCCATACTACGGTCGTGTGCTTGAGGTCTCCTGTGTGCATCAGCGGTCGCTGATTTTACGTCTCCGCTCGCATAAAATTTTGCATTTTCCACTTTCCTTTCACATCTACTTGCTGATAACATTATGCTAACTGCTACAAATACTCAGAAATTCTGATATATTCTGATTTATATTTTGGCGACAGAATTATAATCAGTTGATAATTAAACGTTAGGCTATTATAGTCTCTAAACTATTATAAGGGAAGCTATGAGATGGATTAGGATGAACTAAAAGTTGGATGATTTCTGAGCTATTCTGGGATCTACTGCACACCCGCTTTTATGATTCAACATTTATTGACGAGATTTTCTAGCTGCCGAAAATTTGTTCTTGGCATACAATGCAATTCGTCTATTTTCACTTGGCTTGTGTCCAAACAACTTGATGCACAGAATGATTCTGCTTTGAACCAGCTGCACGCGAGAAGCGGTACTGATTTGTCAAACCGAAACCTAAGCTAAACCTGATTTGTACCATGCTGCGAAATTGCTTCCCTTCCCTTAAAATGTATTTATAAAGCTGGTAGCGTCCATAACCCACGAGTCATCAAGTAATACAGCCTACAAGTTGTCAAGCTCCAGTTTGCTATCTGGCCGTGACCAGCTTGCCCGCACTTAATGGATTAATCTGGTAGAAGTGGATGAACCTCAAGCTGCTAAGTAGAGCTCGACTTCCCTTCTCCTCTTTTTAGTGCTTTAACGTGGCATTGTCATTCCCTTTTAGGCAGGCTTTGGTGGGCTCCCGACGACCCTGAATACGTCTCAGACTGTTTATTTGCACTGGCCAATGTCCTTTCCTTCGCGCGAGTAAGCTACTTGATGCCGGCCTGGGAACTTCTCGGACCTTTGCAAATTTCGCTGGCGAGAATGGTTTCCGATATCATTCGATTCCTCACTCTTTTTTCGGTGGTAAGTATTTTGTATGATCTAGCTCCATTGACTCTTGCTTCATTTATATTACCATCCCATGCCCCTCAATGCCAACAAATCTTCCTCCGTCGTGTTTATTCCGCCGTTGAAACCGCAGTTAGGTGCTCTCTTGCCCTCTTTCTTGGCGTCATCCCTATGAGATCCGGAAATCGAAAACTGTTAGAGAATGGCAATTGTAACCCTCACTTGAAGCTGCCTGTCGCGAGGAATCCCAAAATTATTTCAGCTCATTAAAGTACTCATACCATTGCAAAATGCATGCGTAAAACCCAAAAAGGGTGGCTTATTGGAGGTAATTTTACAAGGATTTGGAGCCTTTTCTATCATCTGACGGAATGGGCTGCAATTTTCGCCGTCAGTGCATTTTGCACTCTGCTATGTTCTGTACTATTTTCTCTTTTGTTAACACCCTGATCGGAGGTTGATTAAATTCGATAAAAATTGTTTGGAACATTTATTTTACTACTAAAATGGCTATGGTAGTGGAATGTACCTCGAAGAGATTGTTAAAAATTTCACCAAGAGCTACTTTTGATGGTGCTTAGTGTGATTGATGCAAAAGTTTGTGTACACTTATGCCAACTGGGAAGGAAAAGTGACGGAAGCTAGGCAAACGGATCTTCCCCCCCCCCCCCCAAACGCATTAACAAGTGACGTAAAATGTGCCTCGAAGACTAGTCAGTTTTTTAATCTCTCCCACATTGCAATATCGCCTTGTTGAGAAAGAAGTGTTTGATGATTGACATTTTATGCAAAATACGAATACGTCTTTGCTTATCTCCGAACAACCAACCGCACCCACAACCCTGCATTTCAAATGCACACACACAGTCCTCTACGAAAAACGACACGTTTTGTCTGTAGTATACTTCAGAAGGGAGTGCCCACTGAGTTTTCGTTAAAATGTCGAATAATTAAGACTAAGGTTTTAATGAAATTCAATACATCTCGGTAATGTACAAGTAACCCTCTTCCGAAGCAGTAAGCACCACTCATTTGGTCGGAAGAAAGTGTTGATCTTACAAAGCAGCACACGACCACATGCACCATTTCGCAATTCAGACTAAAAAGGCGATACTAGCCCGCCCCTATTTGCCTATCCTCAATATCAGACCATCACATGCGCTTTAACAAAGGTTTTAGATTCGAGATTAGTCTATTTTTAATGCAATAAATAGACAATACAGCCGATGTGGGAATATGGTTGGAATGCATGGGGGGAAAATATTCACCGGTGTCATTTGCGTCCACTTTGTTGTAGATGTTGATCGCATTTGTAGTCGGCTTAACGAATCTGTACTGGTATTTTGCCAAAATGATAATCGCCATCGATACTAAGAAGGGAGCACCGGCCGCAACACCAGCAACAGTTCGCTATGCAAGCGGAGTTCCCGCATTTCAGAGGTAAGCACACTTTCTCTCTTCCTTTTCCCAAGTTTCAATGGAACGTCGCGACACTCATGCTTGAACAGCACTAATTTAGTGACTTTGAGATCAACCCATGAGATGTCTCCTACTGCACTTGGTTCACAAGTTGTCTGCTGCTAGTGTATTAAATCAGAACCAAAGACTTTGAACAAGCGAATTCGTTTTCCAAAGTTTTCATACTTTTGTCCTCTACGCTGAATTCAGTTTGGCATTCATCCTGGTATCCGGTATACGTGTTAGATTACATTTCCTTTTTTATCGTCATGGACTTTCTTAAGTCCACGTGTGTTCAACAATTGATTCTTCTAAAGCAATTTTCCTTCGCCCCTCGTTTGTTGCATTAATTCATATCCCGTCCTTTAGTAGATACTAGTCAGCTATTTGAAATTAAATCCACACCAAAATGCGAGAAAACTAAAGTTTCCTTTTTTCGTGAATAAATTCAAAATTGATGACTTGTGGCCACATTCGGAACCATAGCCCTTCACTCGTTCTCCTTTTGAGTTGTTCAGAAATTAGTCACTTAAGAGTCTCTACCGTGAAGTAGAAATGTGGCGCAGAACTTCAAACAAGAATGGAGGTGTCGTAAAAAACGAATGGCCATGTGCCGCCTACCATTTCGTTGGATTGTCTGGCAGTGAGTCAGACACAAAGAAGCATCGCACAGGTCTCACGTACGGTTCATTTGACTCGCAAAATACCTTTCGATACATCCAACTAGTTTTACGGTTCCCCGCTGGCTGAGTAACGTCTATTAACTATTTTTTGTTGAGTCTGTTACATCGCTTCGAATATGATGTAGGCAAGGACCAAGTTTTGGGGCATCATTTTCAAAAAATTGATTCCTGGAAAATTTAAAGCATTTGCCTTTCATTCATGACCATTTGTTTTGTGCCTTCGGAGTTTTCGAATCTCGAATTTCGTCGTCACACTTTTCTGCTGCGTTTTAACAATCCATCACCTTGAATTAATTCCAACGTTGTTCTGCTACCTGAAGACCTTGCCTGAGCCTCACTTAGTTCGTTGCATTTCCAAAGTAGCATAAACCACTTTTTTTTCCACTGTACATTAATTTGCGTGCTATGTTAATTTTTACTATATAAATTCGCTTCATCATCCTCCGCACTTTCGCTGTGCGATGCCATTACTTTTCAAATTTCCTAAATGTTCAGCCTTGGGGATCACTAATTAAGATAACAAAGCAGCGATAAAAAATTCTACACCTTTCAGGGCTACTACTGAAAAAGTGCAAGTATTGCTTTCCTCGCTATTTTGGTCTTAACCCTTTAATGATATCGGACAGAACAGTTTTCAAGAAAAAACTCAACAGAGAGAAGTCAGTAATGTTACAGGCAAATCAGGCGTTTGCATTTTGCTATAAATGACAGCAACCGTTTCGAATACAAAGTAGTCTCAATGGACTGCTGAATATGGACCACAAAAGTTGCATCCAATAACAATGATTAGTCGACACCACCTGGCAGGATTCTATGCATTTATCCTCCGCTTTATGAATAGCCTTCGGTGCAGTCGCGCCTTTTTGGATTATTTGTCAAAATGGTATCACTGATTTTCCTTTTTAATTTACTCCATGCTTGCAGTGCGCTTAGCGCTCGACTGAACTTGATGGATTGAGATCTGTTTAAGCACTCACTTGCAAGCTGTTTTATCTCATCCCTTTGAAATTTACAGTTCCACTGCAACCTTTCACACCCTATTTTGGGCGTTGTTCGGGATGTCTTCCAATAATGTGACGATGGTGGAGGAGGAATTGGCCAGCGTCTATCCCGGCCATGAACACCTTCGAGTGAACAACGCTGCCTTTATGATATCAAGTCTAGGCTCGGTTCTCTATGGCGTCTACAACGCTTGCATGATAATTATTCTTCTCAACATGCTCATTGCCATGATGAGCAAATCATTCGACGAGATACAGGTATTCGAGCACTTCGGTTTGGTTTATACATAGCTTGGTTACCAAATGTAGTAAAATTTTAATAAACTAAGCCCTAGTTGATTGAATCTCGAATGAGAGAATGCTGTACCAAACCTGCGACCTAAAACATCATTCACCACTAGCTTTTGTGTTTCTTTCTACAGGTTTATAAGACCGATGATCACTAAAAATAATCCTTCAACGTAGTAGTTGTGCATTGCAAACAATAATCGATTCATTCTTTGTTTCCTCCAAATTCTGCTACTGTTTCTAAAATAGTTGTTGGCCGCATTACTGAGCAGCACCCGGTATAAGCATTCGCTTCGCCGACACTACTGCTACCACTGCTGTCCCGCCAAAGCTAGCTGCGCACGCAACACAAACGCAAAATAGAGTGAATACTGGCTGCTGCTCGATACCATGAAATCCTCTTATGGTTCGTCTAGGCTGGTGAGACTACGGTACTGCCGCTAAACCAGATATTATTACACACAACAGGACAAAAGGCAAACGCTAAATTAACAATTCGCATTCTCACCTCATTAATGTGGTTGACTCTTGGATCAACCACTCAGCCCTTCAGCATGAACTCATCAATGCATTGTGCTGATTCGTCCACACCTGTTGAATTTAATGACTCTTTTTAAATTTTCCTTGAATTTGTCTTAGCATGTAATCCTTAGGTAGCTTTGGCGGTTTTTTTACTAGTGATGGAAAGTCGGTGTTCAATAGCATTGTTAGAAATAATGCATCCGAACTATCAATTGCATCCTTTCACTTATATGAAAACATAGTGAAACTTGTCGTCAAATAGCTTTGCTCATCCAGAGAGCCGTTTGTGATGGCCGATTGGAGGTAGAAAAGGTCGTTTGTCCTCCATGGCTCGACCTGCAAGCTTGAAGAAAAAGCTTGCAGGCATGTGAGCCGTCGGCCTCCGTTAGGGGCTTTAGTCCGAGTGGGTGAAAACGGTGCAGCGTTACTGGGCGATGCGCGGGCCAAATGAACGCTTTTACTTAACCAAGGATTTGGCGCACTTATTTATTTTGATTTCTCTTAGGTGCAAGCCTGTTTGCCAGTGAAAATAATTCCTTCATTTATTTGAAGATAAGTTCTTTTAATGCGTCCTCTAAATAAAGGCTAATTAGCGTACGGAATTTTTTGAGCAAAGCATGCTCTACTTTTTAAAAAAATGCATTATAAAACTAAATGTGTGTAGCTTATAATCGCATCGTAGCATGCCTATTTGATAGCCTTGAAAGAGTTGTGAACAAATTGGCACAAATGTGACCTACTCTCCCCTTCGGAACCAGGGCGATCGCTTGGAGGAGTGGAAATTTGCTCGTGCAAATCTCTGGCTGGTCTACATTGAACATGAGGGCGTGCTACCCGCTCCCTTGAATCTTCTTCCGTCCCGTGTCGCTCTTACAAAGATTGTTCGACGGATCCACAGGGCTCTTCTCGGTTGCAAGCTTAAGAGATCAGGAAGGCACAAGCTGAGAAATAATGGAGGAGAAGAATACCTAGATGAAGGAGAAGACCTGAATTTGAAATCGACTTATCCAAATACGGTTCAAATGTCAAATCTCAAACCAAATAAGGGCAATGTTCTCGGACCTCGATCCTCTATCCTTAAGAGGAGCGGAGACCTAGAGGTATGCAGTCATCCCATCTAAAAAGGAAATGGCTACGATTGTTGAACGTATGGGTATAATTTTAAGCACTCATGTTTCATAAATTAGTAATTTTTGAATGTGCACTTGCAGAAAAAAATAACTTTTCCATGATCACTTAATGTGAAAACCCAAAAGCGCAAGCAATTTTTGTCCAAATTATCATACCTGAGAACAAGCTATGTTTTTCATCCAACGCGTTTTAGGCACACCTCACTCGAGTGAAATGCAACATCATGAGACGTTACTTATTCCAACTTCAGAAGCAAAAGGAAGCTGAAAACAAATCTGGAGGTCAGTGGACCCACTTTGAAGTCCCAACTTCCTATAACTCTATTGCAACCACTTCCATTATAACTATTTTTAGACCTCGCGATGCTTAACATCCAACGCCAACAACAGCAGCAGCAGGAGTTTAGGGCGACTCCCTTGAGTCCCACCGCAATGTCGAAGGAGCGCGCGTCAGTAAATGAATATGGACACTCGGACTTGCTGGCCGCTCATGCCCACAGCTCGGAAGGGGCAAAGATTCGTGAACCGAAGGACGCTTCTGAAGGAAAATCACCGTCCAGTGGTACAGCAGCCTCGGCTAGTGAAAAGCGTCTAAAAGAGACGCAGTACTCGCGTTCCCTGGCCAAAAGTTGCACCCGTGGAGTCAGCTCGCTACTCATGCCACCCTCGGTGCGTCGCAAGCTGGAAGCTGTAGCCGAGGTACAGCGCCACACCAACCCTGACACCCTAGCATGTTCACAGGATGCCGAGGCAGCAATGCGGTACCTTTTGCTCGAAACAACCCGTCGTACCATGGAGATGCCAAACCTCACGTCATTTTCACCGCGTCCTGGTCAAAGCTTTGATCCGGATAGTTTTGACAGTCAGTTCACAGCACGGATTGAGCGGCCACTAAAGCACGCACACTTGAGGGAGCTGTACAAGGTGGAGCAGGAGATGCACGACATGTCAGATGCCCTGTCATCAATTTCATTCACTAATTCCACCATGTCGGAGGTGGATGAGCTTGAAGCACTGCCAATCGAAAACATATGATAGAAACCTCGGGATATTTGCGTTTATGCAACAAAGAGATTGAGACCTTTAAATTGATTGATTGGTCTCAATCCTCATATATGTTTAGACACCTATTTTTGAAATGTTCTCAAACTGCAATGCTCGATAAGGAAGGTAATAAAACGATGTTTTCGTTTGCGTCGATGGGTAAATTAGTTTTCCTATTCCATAGTTTTACCTTGTTAAGCTTTTATCATTCTGTTTCCTCATAGTCTCACAAATCCTTTTCGTCGCATAAGAAAAGTAATATGGAGAATAAATTAGTCCTTGACTTAAATGTAAGTAGCTTCAATTTATGTCTTTGTTGACTAACACTAGTTGTCGTTCGTGCTGTTGTCTCTCACTCTTAAGTTTGATACTCCGACATGACTTGTGGCATTGCCTTGCCTTCGCTCTTACTGTAATATCTACTGCTGGGATTAACAAACGCGGATTGGAGTTGTCCCTGGCCCCGGTGGGCTATCAGGACGTCTTTTACTGTAAAATGACTCACGCATGGCTTGACGGCTGAAGTACAGCCAGGACCAGACACACGCATCCTGCAAACTCGCATATTAATCATCCACGTCTGTAAATAAGTTCTCCATCGGATCGCAATCGACAAGGTGAATATGGCAGGAGTGCCCGCCTCGCCAACCTGCCGCTGCCCACACTTCGGTCTAATGGTCAGCACTGGCTTCACAAATTTCGTTGTTACTGTCTTCTTCCCTAAGATCTGGTCTTTATCCAACTATTTACAAGGGTGCATTTCATGACACGCATCGAGTCGAATAAACACGGTTCCCAGGTGGGTTCTACTTTTGCCCAGTCCAGTGTCTTGTCATTATTGCGCTTGTAAGCTGTTAAGGCTAAGTTGTTACCTCCGAACCAGCTTTGCAAGTAACAGCTATGGCTGTGTAAGCCACACCAAGTCAGCCTTCTGCAGGGCCATTGCATCCAATTGCTTTGTCGTTCGGTTCAGTTACTAGCAAGTACCAAACCATACCACTCTACCTATTCGAAACAAACTCGGATTTATGAAAAGAAGTAATGTGCTATCGATGAGCTTGTATTCAACGCCAGGAATCAGCCAGATAGTTTTGATAACTGATCGGGTCTCGGTATTATTGCTTGAGTCGATTAAGCGAACAGTTGCCGTATTAGGTCATGTTGTTTTGGTGAATAGAGGTCAGGGTGTGGAGTGCCCACTGATAGCTTCAGGAGATTCGGGACGGTAATATTTCCATCAGAAGCTGTAGAGTTTAGGAAATGGGTCAAGAAAGTACTGGCGGGGAAAACTTTGCGAGTTTGAATTCTCGGAGTGACGAACGATATGCCTAAACGATAACGCCTCGAAACAGAATACTCGCCAAAAGCACACAAGGCACAAATTTCTCCCTTCATTACTACATATGTGACAACGGTCTGTAGTCTTTGAACAACAGTTAAAGATCAGCTCGCAACTGATAAGCTTAAAGGGTTGTAAATGTATGGTTCATTAATTGCTTAACTCCGTCATTACATCGTGAGGCGCATTAGTCACCAATTTATGCTGTTGGACCTGCTTCAACTCCTCTGTACGACAAAAATACGTATCATGGTTAAGTGTTGCGTCCACCTTTGTCTTCAGAGAAGTCTCGGGGCACTACATTGGTGGCAGCGGAAGGTGGACTCGACCTTAAAGAATATCTATTGGGATTTTTACTGCTGCGTGGCAGGCCTTAGTGCTTCGGAAGGAGGCCGTGTGCTGTGGATTGGATGAACAATGACGATACCCGACGTAAGGGTCAAGATGGCATCTTCCCTCAGCATCTACCCTGATTTTCTGCTTTGCAGGAATGCTATTAACAATCATCTATTAAAGAATTATCTGAAAAAAATACGTTGTGGAGGCGTCAAAAACACCTGGGTGCATACCTCAATCGTGTAAAGAAAGGGTATCTCACCTCTCTAATAGCCGGATAGAAGCTAAAGAGATAGACGGCTGAACAGGACTGATGTGAGAACCAAGTGACAAGGAAGAATTGGTGCGAAACCTCATTCTCAAGAGACTATAATAAAACCCGTTTGTTGTTATCTGGCTCCAATTTTAAGCCACTATTCCCGTGACTGGCAAAGGATGTGCGTGATGGCCGATGAAATTGTCAAAAGGGATTACTGACATTGCAATAAAAGGTCTTCTCAGTTGCACGCGGATCTGTTGACCGGTACAGATTGCATTGTAATGGATAGCACGGGAGATTGACTAAAGCAAGAGCCAAGAACGACGCCCAAGGGAACTGCGTAATGGGCTGTTTGCTTAACTCTCGGTTTTAGTAACGAGCCACAGAGACCATCACTATTGTATCTTCGCCCACAGTGCTAGTCTCTAGGCCATGGGAGTAGTCCTAATCCATATTTTATATCAAATATATGTATTCAGTCGAGTACCACGACTACCTTCGTCTTTGGGAATTCTAGAGTTAATGCGCATTGTCCTCTACTTAATGGATTCATACTTTACTTCTACCCTTTAGTCTTCATACCCGTCGAACCAACAGACTGCGTAAAAAAGGGGATTTCATTGTAATACTTTGGTTGTTAGAACTGCCGTTTTCTGTCAAGGTCACAGAGGTGGCCATATTGCCCTAGCTGCGTGGGCTGGCCTCTGAGCCATGCCAGCAGCCTTTTCCCCTTCTGTCCGGTGAATACATGTATTCTACCCCGCCACTTTGCCTTCCTTTGCCTTAAGGGAGCCTCGGGACGCTACATTGGTGGCAGCGGAAAGCGGACCCGACTCTATAGGTGTCTATCCCGATCTCTACCGCCTGCGGCATGCTGCAGCGGTGCGAAGGAAGTGCACATGCTACGGATGAGCCACGAACGACGTCCACCTCCGGCATCCATCCCTTCTCCGTGTTCTACAAGAAAGCTATCAACAGCTGAAGCGACACTAGCCATGCACCACCCGGAAAGAGATCGTCGCGCTAACGCCCCCCCCTACGGACATTCTGATGGTCGGCAGAACCACTTCTTCTGGACTTTGTTTCCAAGCCAAACGAAATTCGAAGTGCAATGCACTGTGAAGAAAGATCACTGACGTTGGTGTCAAGCATCGCCTCAATCGCGTCGAATGTTGGCGACTGGCATGGTTAGCTCGTGAGTGCCTCTTGCAGCACTGAGTATGTTGTGATGGCTGACGCGGGAGATAACCGAGAGGCGCGTCGGGGACGACGCTCGAAAGAGGAGAGGGGCAATGTAATACTTTGGTTGTTAGAACTGCCGTTTTCTGTCAAGGTCACAGAGGTGGCCATATTGCCCTAGCTGCGTGGGCTGGCCTCTGAGCCATGCCAGCAGCCTTTTCCCCTTCTGTCCGGTGAATACATGTATTCTACCCCGCCACTTTGCCTTCCTTTGCCTTAAGGGAGCCTCGGGACGCTACATTCATCGACGATCTTTATAGCGGGAAATGGATATCAAAGGTATAAAGGCTCGGAACACTAATCAACACGTAAGACTTATAATGATCGATCCATAACGAAATTTGTGCTCTCGTCTAAAAGGCTCATTTACTACGCCTAACTTCTCCAGATGAAAAGAGCATGTGGTACGATGGGAGATATTCTCGTGAAATAAGTATAAAGTCTTCGTTAAATCGCAGAAGTTTCATGTCGCTTAGTAACGAACATTAATTATGTAGCTTTTCTTTTTGATTGGAGATCGTTGTATATAATAATAAAGGCAAGAAAACGCTAAGTGACCATTTGTTGTCAGGATTACTTTCGACCACAACCAAATTTCGCTCAAATAGGTATAAAGACCTTCTAAACAAAAGGCAATTTTTTAAATTAAAATCTACATCGCTACCTAAAAAATCTATTGCTTCTGGTTAAAATCACCAATTACCAATTTTTACAGCACATTTCGTTAAGATGGCTCATTTCGAAGGTTATTACATCTCGTGTCTGCATGCCGTGCGAATAGGCCCGTCTAAATGATAATCGACATTTAACCCAAATATGCAGTCTCTGAATGACGGTGGGCTAGGCCTCCCCAATTTACCAGGATCTGCAAGTCTGCTCAACGACTTAGGAAGTAAGTCCATTCAAGTGTAAGGAATTTCAGAATGCCTGTTGGTCAAGCTCCGAGGGCATAAGTGCTACATCGGATACTTGAGAGCTGTCGACCAATTCGGTAAGCACGGGCGACTGATTACCTTTTGAGGCAACATTGTTTTAAGTGAAGCAGTTGAACGAATTTTTGTTGGGAACAAGTATGCTGACATAAACCGGGGTATCGTGTTGGTTCGTGGTGAAAATATATCTCTCATTGGAGAGCTTGTAAGCGGTTTCTTTGGCTTTTTGGCCCTTTTTTGTTTTTAGACCACTCATGGCATTTTTGTGTTCGATGCCATTATTACACTTGGTTCTTTTTACCTTTCGGTCGTGACACATTTCAGCGCAGCCCCTACCCTTGTAGTGATTAACCTTTGTCACCCTTTCTTAGAAAAGCGACTATGCTGTTTCTCCCTCTTACGAACGCGTCCCCGAAGAAGAAATATTTCGTTTGCAAGCAGAGTTGATTGCCGAACGGAAGGAGGCACACAAACGCAGAGTAGAAATACTCGCCTCGCGTGGAATCCCATGGTTGGAACAAGATTTTATGGATGATATGTAAATTTTAATCCAACATCATGTATATAGAGGTCTTTCAATCAGTTTATACTGACGAATATTGCAACTAGCTAATTCTACCAATAAATTTTGCCTTTAATGAAATGAAACACTGGCGGAAAGTTCCTTTTTGTGTTGTACTTATCAAGCATTTAAATGATAAAGGAACAGCTGTAAAATGGAATCTTTTGGAGGTACTTGTTGATTTTGTGCGGATCGGATTGGATTATAGAAAATATGAAATTTGAAATAAAGGTTCCGGCGCGCGTTGGATGTTATGTGCAAGATCGTCCGCGAATCCAAAAACAGTCATTTTGAGCAGTTTTGTGTGTGATGTCTCGGATCTTACCGATGGCCCCCCGGGCGTCGGACGTAGCAGGGTGTAGTCACAACCATAACTTCGTCTTTTTTATTCTTTGGATGTGCAAACTGTTATGCCAGGACTTTTGGAATATTCAGCGTCGATTGGGAAAAAAGGTGGATGGATATCAACGAACCAAAAAGACGTTCTACACAATAGTGCCTGCAGAAAACATCGAGCAGAGCCCTCGGATTAGAGCTGTACTTGAGATCACGGAGAGGTAGGTTTTAAGGAACACGGGCTGCGTGTACTGCTCTTACATGTTCGTCGCTGTCCTCAGGCATGTAACTAATGTCCGGAAAGCTTCAGCATTGGTTCCCAAAACGGATAGCCTGCTTTGCTCCGTTACCGATGTCTGAGTGCCGTCCCTGTAATGGGCCAGTGCCCCGCGGCTCCATCAATGCAGTAATGCAGTGCAGAAATTTACAACGCTTTTCACGTGAAATGGTAATGCATGACTTCTGCATGTTTGGTAAAGTGAGAACTGTTTGGGTCCTACATCGTCTGTCCATACAATAAGCGATGGGATCGTGAAAACTGATGATACTGAGTGCTCTGTTCTTTCAAGGCTACCGACACTGGATTGCATTTGTTGATAAAACTAATCAGAGGAAATTTTCAATGATTCTAAAATTTTCGCAGTAAAAATGAAAAGGTTTGAATGGACGTCAAAAATAAAGGAATTTATGGTTCTATTGTGGATCTTGCTACAATTCGAGACATTACAATTCGAACAGCTAGCATCCAAGTTATTTCGGTTACGTTTTTCTCCAGCCACATTTGCCGCGCTATCACTACAGATTATGCCATTGCAGCAATAAAAACATCAAATTTGCTTGATTTCATGCAACACAAGGCTCTTGTGAAATGCGATCAACATAATAGAATGATTACCTGGTATAATTGACTTCGCGCATGCTTTTTACAACCAACTCTTACATAAATGCTGTCATTGCGGGCCGAACGAGTGGTGTTTGTAATTCTTTGTTTGTTCTGACTGCAGGTTTCGGTTCCGATCACTTAGGTGGCCACATTGCCCTAGCCGCGTGGGCTGGCTGCAGGCCATGCCAGCTGTAGCGTCCCGAGGATCCCTCAAAGGCAAAAGAAGGTAGAATACTAGGATAGAATATATATATATATTTAACGGCAGGGGGAAATAAACTGCTGGCATGGCCCGGAGGCCAGCCTATACATCTAGGGCAATCTGGTCACCTCTGTGGCCCTGGCCGAAACCGGTAGTTCAAGCAGGCAAAGTATTATACCAGCAGTCCCGTTCCCTCTGTTTATTTGATATGGATCCCGCCATAGTATCATGCCTTCTTTTGCCTTCGAGCAAGCCTCGGGGCGCTGCAATGTTATTGGTTTGAATTAAAATTTAGAGCTAGGTACACCTGCGCATCCCTAAAATGAACGAGAAAACAGAAAATGTTGTACAAATGCTGTTAAAGACTGCGAATATGCATTACTTTATGCAACTCTTTGCGTTTAAGAAGGCTAATTCAGCTGATGCCTGTGCGCTTTGTTTGCGTCTCATGGTTTATCTTTCAAATGAATGAAAGTTTTCAAAAATAGTTTATTCAGTTACTTGTAAGTATCTAAAGTGATAACATTAAGAGTTTTATATGTTCCTGTTTGTATTGAATATAAATATCAATGTGAAGTAAATAGTGATGCATATAAGCACATAATTGAGAATACAAGAGCATTTCATTTGTATCGAATTAAATGAAATTGTGTTATAGTCGCTCTAAACGTGCATCCGCTTTATTTAATCTGCGGCTTGGTGTGATCACCTGTTCTCTGGTTTCTTGTCTGCGCATTTTGAGTTAGGTTATCTAACCCAATGGAAAGATGCATGGGAGATTTGAACGATTGGTTCTTAGCTATTAGAAGATCGAAATTGTCAACTATTCAAAGGTTTTCAAAGAATCTTGAGAACATTGACATCGTTACATCACATTCTATCAACGAAGTGGAGGTACGTGACTTACCTAGCCTGATGCATAGCATAAAAATGTCACTGGATTAATCCTTGCTGCGTATATTGGGAATAAGGAAGTCGTCCGCTGGTTTTTAAGTAACAAGGCCAACCCAAACGCATCAACCAATGTAAGCTGATCATCAAGTTATTTCATGTTTGTAGCTGGGTTGGAGGCCGATTCACTTTGCCGCAAAGCGTGGCCATGTCACAACAGTTGATATGCTTGTTGCAAGTGGAGCCGAAGTCGATGTTTACACAAAGGTAATATGAGTCTGTGATTAACATCGCTTTAGAAAAATGAAACCCCTTTGCTTCTCGCTCAATCGACACATATGTGGGATACTGTGCGCAAATTGATACAGCTTGGGGCATCGTTTGATGACAGAACTGAGGTGAGTCCAAGTATGCAACGAGTTATTGTTTGGCAATCTTGATCGGCCGGTCACCATTTGTAAATGCTAATTTGGAAGTGCTTGAACTATTTGTAGTTTAGCACCGACGCTTAATTTGTCTCACCTATTGTATCTGTATTTTACCGTTTTGGTTGTTTTGTGCTGCAGGCTATTTTGATTCAATCCACCCAAAAAAGCTGCTCCCCAAACGATATCGGTTCCAAACGGAAAAAATTCTCGGAGAATTTCTCATCTAAATTTGATCATAAAAACTTTAACGACGTCAACATTAGTGCACAAATGGCACAACTGTCAATATCTAGTTCCAGTTGCCTCATTGACTTGCATACTAATTCACTTATTAAACAGCTGCAATTTCAAGGCTACGGATATGACCTTGATCTTTCTCGGCAAAAATGGGAGCTCACATCGCAAATGCAGAGTCTTCCTGCTCCATTCCCGAGTCGTCACTATAGCAGGTTTAATCAACTTGTAAAAAGGCTAGTCAGTGCCAATTTGTCGCAAAGATTTCGTGTATCCTCGGCAAAACATTTGATCGAATTACTTGATTCATTCGATTTATCTTCATCAAAATCCTCAAGAATCAACAAGCGTGGTGCTGCTGCTAATGGACTTCGGTCTGTTGAGACTCATTTGCGTGTCTTGGAAATTACTGTCTGCGAAAAACACTGTCCGTTCCGGTTGATTTCTCTAATCGGGGATATTTGCACCCGCTTGGTTGTTTTGTATGGACTTTACATGCCAGAAGACGTCAAAGTGGAGTCGGATGCAGAATCGTCCTGCGGTAAATCAGAGTCGTCTCTGTCAGGTGACAACCCCAACGAACTGAAAGTAGCTTACGTTGCTCGAATGCTACGAAGTCTGTCTTGCAGCACGTCATCACAATATCGATCCGGCATACTTTCTTTTATTAGTCGCATTCTGGCTAATTGCAGTTCATCTACTGGGTGTCACCAAAGTAGAGTTTGCGATACACGAGTTTGCCAGATAACTGCTACTTTAATATCTGATCTTGTTACGTTAATGGATTCACTTGATCAAGCTGGGAATGTTTCACGCCTTGCTCGTTTCATATCATTGGTGGGTGCTTACAATCAGTTGGAATTCAGCAAGAGGTTTTCAGACTTGGCGGACATTCTTATTGGGTGGTGTGTAGATGCATCGAGTGGCTATCGTGGTGTTGCTGTCGGTTCACTCTTGTCCGAACTTTCTTGCAACTTGAGTCGATGGTGGTTTGATTTGTCAACTTCCGACACTGGCTACGTGCTCACGGAGTCCACCTGCGATATGCTTGGGCATCTACTTGAAGATGCTGACGCATCTCTGCAAAAGGCTGTGAGTGAATACCGTCAAATTGGTGCAAGTTCTGTATCCCGACGCAATGCGCAGGCTCCCTTTGCTTCAACGGAAATATCGCAAAAACTCATAGCGACCAATTTATACTTCGCTGTTTTGGCCGGAATCTGTTTGGGAGTTAAAAAATACATCGCGGAGTCACATCAGTCTGGCTGCATAAAGTTTCCGTCCCTTGATTTTCCTGGCTGGAACAAACGGCTGTTAAGTATTCTTCATGGTCTTGAGTCGATATCGTCTGTAGTTGTTCCCAGATCAAAGCCATCTTCAGCCTCAAGAACTTACGTACCACCGACTTATTGTCTTCCATTGTTGACTTACGGAAGTATATTACAACATGTGCACACTATTCTTCTCTTTACTGAATCCACTATGCCGGTTGAAGGTGATCAACTTGGACAAAAAGTTAGATCGTATTTAAGTCAACCGCCAAATGAATCAATTCTTCAACTCTCTCCTCGTCATATCAAGGTCTTATGCGAACTTGCATACTGTTTGCTCGAACGGATCCCAAAAGATTCACCTAGTTTGGTCATATCAACTTTCAAGGTGCTTTTTGGGAACGAATCATTGCTGCACCGTCTGAAAACGAGCAGCAGCGGCTCTTTGGCAGTCTTTAATCTTCTCAGTGACTTATCCAAACGCTATCTATCCGGCTGTGATATGCTGGTTATAATCATAGAAATGTGCATTGCTGATTTCCAGCTCGCATGCACCAGGCTGGCGAGTGGCAAATGTTTGATAGATGTCGAAAATGATCTGCTCCTTCTTTTCAGCACCTCATTATTTTCAACCATCTGGAAGTCTGTTTCCCATGAACCCGAACGGATAGCCCTTGCAAATGCCGCCAATTGCAGAATAATTCTCATTCTTGCTGATCTGCATCGTCAGCTTGCTCTTTTTACGAGAATTTCTCAACGCGTTCGTCTTGCCTTTTGGACGACATTAATATCGACATTGAACTACGGAATTGATCATACCGCGGAATGCGGCGGAGATCTACCTTTGGTCATCCAGCAATTGTTGATAACAGCATCGAACAATTTGCAGGAGCTAATTTTAAGTAAACACCTAATTCAAGCATTAAGCGATCCTTTGGCAACCCAGCTTTCTCGCCCTTTCTGCACTTACTTGCTCCGCCTTATGCAAGACCCCTGCTCTCCCGTTAGAGCAAATGATGGTTCATATTTTTGTGAAGCCGTCAGGCTCTTGATTCGAATTTGGAAAGGCAAGGTAGCATCTTCGGAAGCATTGGAGCTTGCCTACATGTGTACAAGCCACCCGCTTCCTCGCATTCAGTCATCTGGGACCGACTTGCTCCTTGTTTTCAGTCCATCGTTGGCCAAGTTTGAATCCACTCGTGCTGCTAATTTCATGCTCCATTGGTATTTCAGTACAAGTCTCGAACTTTCTACTTCGCTTATCACCTGTCCGTCAATCAATCCAGCGGATTTCGGCACATCAAAGGAGACGGGTAGCTTATTACGAACTCAAGGTGCGTTCCCGAGTCTGCCTGCAGCCGCTGGTGTGTTGGGTATTCTCACTCGTGGTGCACCATACCTATCTGATGAGCAGACAAGTCGATTAGAGCTTCTGAGTAACTCATCTGATTGGCTACGTCGTCTTGCTTGTTTGATCTCACCCCTTTCGACGGATAGTAGCACCAATTGGTACGCATTAGATACTTCTCCTTTGAGTCTGGTCTTCTTGTTCACCACTTGGTCTATGGTCGATTACAAACTGAAGGTAGCTCCCTGGGTGAACCCAGTGAAAACATTCCTCTCAATCGAAGCCATTATCCATGCACTTTTATCCGCTTTAACAAAACGGGCGTGCACACATTCATCGGTCCCAGAATTGCAAGCTTTTCTTGGTGTTTCAAGTGCTGTAGTATCTCGGCAATCTTTGGCATGGCAGATTAATCAGTCAGCCCTTGTGATTAATTTTATGCACCTGCTGGAAAAAGCTACAACAAACGCGGTGGATGGGTTTGCCGCTGTTATTCCACCCGTCCTTCCCACCGCGCATGCCTTCTTTAAAGCGAACGCGATGACTTGTCATCAGTGGTTTAATCGTGTGCGGATGCCTTTGGCCACTCTGGCCGCCTGGATGGCCCCTCTTTCGCTTGAAGGGTCTGAAGCGTCTGCAACGGTTATTTGGAATGTCTATGGTCTCCTCTACCAGATGCCCACATCCGATCCACTGGAACTGCTGAACACCATTGCGGTTTTCGGTAGTCCTGAGAAAATCATTCTCTGCATGATTCGAGCACTGCATCACCTCGGCGCGGTTGATGAACTTGCCCTTGTTTACGCGTACGTAATCTTTTTAGCGCCAATTTTTTAGTCTGGTCCTAATATTAGACTGTTAGACTGCAATAAATCATAGCTTTCGTTCGCCGCGGCGTGGGGTGTGACCTCGCACTGGGTGTTTGTTAAATACAAACATTCTGCCTTAATGACACTAAATACAGGGGTCGTTATTAGTACCTTCAATTCATTACCCAATTTCGCTGATTAATGGCGTAGGACAGTGTAAATGGATTAATGGGTCAGTAGTATTCAATAATTAATGAATTGACTCGATTTTAAGAGCAACCTATTGTTACTGTGATAAAATTATATCAGGCTGCGTTCAGGATTGGTATTTTGACTAAATCTAACGTAACGTTTTGCCCTTCCCCCCTAGGTGTCTTGATCACATTGCGGTAAACTCGGTCAAGCCAGGGATGCACCTCTACAGCTGGGTGCGTGGTCTTGTTTGCATACTGGAAGGACGTTTGGATGCGGGCTTATCATGTTTCTCGGCTTTCTTTGAATCTTATTCACTTCCATTGTCATCTGATTCATTTGGTGCGCTCTCTTATGAATTCGCACGGCGTCTCTTTACCGCAATTCTCGTACGTGTGGGTTACTCCAGCGAGGCTACTCTTCAGTTATGTTGCAAGAAAGATTTCTCTGACAGACCTGAGGCTTGCACTAATCAAGGTGATACTCCGGTGGTGAAGCGTAAAATTCTTGCTAATAATGGTAAAAAGAAGGTGGTGGACGAGCTTCCCCTTCGTTATTCCGCCATTGCTGAGCAGCGACTTCAAACTTTACAGAAGCTATCCACGTAGGTTAATTTCTACGTTTGCCATTTCTGTATGCTAGTAACCATTTTCTGAAGTCAAATGGCAAGAACATTTTAATTACTGAGCTGTCCTTATTATCTATCCTAAACGGGTTCTTTAAATCATCTTTGAGTTCAGGTAAATTTCCAACTGATCTTATGAAATCTTTACTGAGGTTGATTTTATGATCACAATTTATAATTTTTATAGGTGGGACAATGCTATATCTGCATTATCGCCATCTTCCGATTCCGTTGCCTCAGTACTCACGAAGCAGGAGGACAAACTACTATCTCTCGGTTCAGATTCAGTTTCTGAGGTTGTAAATGTTGTTCGTCAAACCGCCAATGCGGTTGCTTCTTTGTCCGACTTCAGCAATTACCAAGGTTGTCGCATTTTTCCCCGCCTGGATCCAGAGCCATCTCTTCCAGCCCTGGCCCTTGAGGCTAACCTTCTTTTTAACCAACCTCCCGCTTTACCTTCCGTCGGTGATATTTGTATTGGTACATGGAGTCTGTTGACAAGGAAGAACGGAAATCTTTCAGTGTTCCTCGACGCCTGTGAGCCTCTTTTAATTCCTCATAGTGACAAATACTTACCGGTTGAGTCCTCCAGAGGTGTTGCATTAAATTTGCTGAGGCAGCAGCTCACCGCTCTTGACATACGGGAGGAAATAACAAGCTATAACAAACTTGTTAGTATTATCAATTCGAGAGCGGACTTTTCAAGTTTCGACCGAATGCGCCTAATTCGTTATATTGGAAATCTCCTCTGGACATCAGGTGGCGGTAACGACGACCGAATCGCTGCCATGGCTTGCTTGTCTCAAGGTCTTCTACATAATGTGTTAGGCGCTAATACTTCAGATCGCATCGAGCACGAGAAGCAGTGTTTACTCAACGTCTCTGTTGCTCTGCAGTTATTCAAATTTTTGACCTATACCTCGTCTTCGACCCAGGCAGGAGAAATCAGAACCATGTGCCAGGAAGTCTTCTTTACTTGTGCTTCCGAGGCTGGCGTTTGCGAAGTTGCAAATGTATGTCTTTGTCTTTTTGTCTACTTCATTCTTCGAAAGGTGCGCTTTGATGCCGTTGCAACATTCGGGTGCATAAATTTACTGGTATCGCATCATTCGTGTCGTAGTTAAGGAGCTAGTTATAGTTTTACGTTATCAATTGCTCTAGAGTTCCTATACTACTAAATTTTTCACTTACCTCTTGTGCAACCACACTTGCAGGTTGCAGCCAAGGGGGACGCACAGTGCCTAGTGCAGCATCTGCTTCAGTTCGGTCGCCTTGCGTCCTCTCCGTGGGTGGACGGCGTCCCACTCGTTTCCTCTAACGGTGAAAACGAAACGGCTGTAGCCTCCTCACCCTCAGAACTTCAAATGCGCCTTCTTATGTTCGCCACGCATCTCTCACCGACCAATGCCTCTGCTCTGGCTTGGCTCCAAATGGCTCACTGGTGCTACGAGAGAGGTCAACACGATGTATGTTTACGTTCATTTCAATGCAACTTATTATGCTGCTGTAGGTCCCGTCCGCTTATCCCTTCTTAGGCCACTGTGTTTAGGTTGAACCAGTGCTTTTTTAGTGTTGAAAGCAACTGCTTCCCATTTTTTAGGTCAAGCAGACCCAAGCAGAGGCAATGAGAGTCCTCGCGCTCCCGCAGTCAGAGCCAATTACGACTACACTATTTGATGCGCTCACTCCAGATGAATATGAATCACTTTCTCAGCTTTTACCACCCAAGGTTACGGAGGAGAACAAATCAGTCGAGGCTCGAATTTTGGCCAAACTGTACACTTTTCTCCACGAAGATGCTGACGACTTAACATCGCGCCAGTATTGTATTGACGACCTCTCTAATGCTGACATTCCATTTGATGATCCGGTAAGTTTACTTTCTGGTTTTTGTTGTCTTGCGTCTTGCTCAACATGGTCCTAGTAAAAGAACCTTCTTCAGTTGAGGTGCCGATTTGTCGATCACCTGTTGAATGGCACAAACCTTACCAGTGAGGCTCTGGCTTTGGATGGTCCTCTATTGTCGGGGTGCGCGTCCCTTGCCTCGTTATTGACCACCAGACTCTACACACTGCAATCGTTTGCTGCTCAAGCCTACGTAACGTTTCTTTCGGTTGCTGGCCAGCATGTAAGTGAGGGAGTCGATGCGTTAGAAAATATCTCAAAGACTCGTGAACGCGTTCAACCAATTCAACCAACGCTAGGTAGGTTGTATAGTGTTCTTTTCGTTCAGCAGTTTGTCCTGGCTATTTGGCTCGATACTTTTCACTGGTCCCCTATTACCTATAGGTTTTGCTATTGAGAATACTGTACCACTGTAAATCTTAAGAGTCACATGGGTCATTCCTGCTTTACCTCTTTTAGCCACTCTACGACTGTTGCACTTACTTGATGAACCGTGTCGATCTTTGCGTGGCACCGTGAAGAACCTTGTGGTCCACGGCAATTCCAATGACTCAGTCCTGCTATCCCCGCCACCCCCACTCACTACTATCCATTCAGCACCGCTGATGTGGACGGGCTGTCTCCCCCAGATCCTCGATCGTTTGGGGCATCCTGACCCCGCAGTTCGCCGGTGCCTCGTGGATCTTCTCAGTCGCCTTATTCGTATGACCAATCGAGACTCGCCAAGTACCGACCGAATTCTAGCAAATCAACTAGTCTTCCCTACCATTGTCGGTAGCAAGGGAGTCGATTGCGGTGAGTGAAATGGATCTCTTGTTTCTGGGCTGTTTTATTACTTATCAAATTAATGCCTAATTATCGCAGTGAATTCCATTACCAATGTGTTACATTAAGCAGCACTTTTTATACTTCCGCAAACAGCACAACTGGATGTCCGTACAAGAAGCCATGGTAAGCTAGTTTCGACACTTTGTGGCGCCGGATATGGGACCATGGTGGAACAGGTTTCCTTGTTTATCGTGGAAATGCGACGCATTGCAGTTCTTTGGGAGGAACTTTGGTCTGGCGTTCTCATCCAGCATATTGATGATTTGAACAGAAAGGTATTTTGTATTTCTTTCCTTTAGGCGGCCCTTATTTCATCTAGAGGCTCTAAAGATGCCTCAAATACGCTGTTATAACCATACTAATGCTATTGTTGTGCGAATTCGTGTGCACATACTATAGGATTTTTGTTCAGGTCATGCCTGTTTTTAACTGTTTATTTTTGCTTTTCCCCTTTCTCACTTTCTATCGTCTAGGTGAATGCACTTGAGCAAGTCAAAAGTGCGACCACAACAGACGCTTCGCTGTCATCTGCTAAAGTGGCCGAGGATCCGGCTGAACTAGAGGATGATGCGGCTCACTTGAATAGCATCCATAAACTGCGTTACGAGGCTCTGTTGGCGCCTACCTTCTCCATCTTCCAACATCTTCGCGCCCTGACTCTTGATGCGCCTGTCCAAACGAGTCATGAGGCTTGGTTCCAGAGCACCTTTGAACAGGTAAGTTTTCTCTCACTACAAAACACTCCATTGTATCATTTGCTCGGTCAACTTGATACTAGACTTGCTTCGTTCTATATTTTAAAGCTACTTTTTTACGTTGGTTCTGGTAACGGTATGTTTGTGGTCAATCAACTGATTCATTGGCCGCGCATTCAATTTGGTCTTGATGAAACATAGCTGCTCGGTTTTATGTCTCGGCTTTGGCTGATTTCGTTAATAAAAGTGAAATTCATAATGAATGTAAATATTTCAACCAGAACAAAAGTGTGCACATATTATTAATATCTTTAATAAACCTGTATTTATTCCCTCTCAGCATATCGAGGAAACAGTTGCATCACTAAAAAAGCTTTGCAATTCATCAATATCAAACTGCAAAGCATCACCCGTCGTACCTCTGCAGAGACTACTATCACGTTTCCAGACCCTCAATCAGAAGACCAAAAAAGGCGATGATGGGAAGGCTCGCTATCTGACTATTTCAAGCCGATTTTTGAGTCTATTTCAAATCTCGCCTAACCTCTTCGCTCTCAATGGAAGTTTGGAAATTCCATTGCCTGGTCGGGCCCACTTTCACCTCGCTCGTGTTGGGCCTAGGATCAGCGTGTATCCAACGAAAACACGCCCCAAGCGTGTGGTGTTTTGGACTGAGGAAGGTCAGTCCTTCCCTTACCTTCTCAAGTGTCTCGAGGATCTGCGTTTAGACGCGCGCATAATGGGCCTCATGCGACTGACTAACACTGCATTCCGGTCTCGGGTTCGTGCAGGCGCTATTACCACTGCGCGTACGTACTCAGTGACTCCTATTGGCCCAAAAGCGGGTTTGATCCAAATGGTGCAGGGCGCAATGCCCCTCTTCACTCTCTACAAGCGCTGGCAGCAGAGGAAGGCAATCGATGCAGCTCCCAGTGGCATAGTCTCTGAATCCTCCAAAATGGCGCTGCCGAAACCATCTGAATTATTCTACAACAAATTGAAAGAGTTTTTGCCACCTCCTCTTACTTCATCCAGCGCACGCTCACTATGGCCTAAAGATGTCCTTCTTAAGGTAATCTTTCATTTTCATGCTCTTGCGACAATGAGAGTGGCTTTGAGTCGCCTATATACACATCCCTTTTTTTCTACCCAGATGGATTATACATGATCATTGTTTTGGTATTCGAATAATAAGGCTTATCTGACCAAAATGGTTTTACTAATTTTCTCGAACTGATAACTAAAATGAATTTCAGGTCTTCCATGCACTGGAGTCAGAGACGCCACCCGACTTGTTGACCCGTGAACTATGGGCAGCAAGTCCAAACATGTCTGCATGGTGGCAAGCTTCGCAAACCTTTGCCTCTTCCCTCGGAATCACGTCGGCTTTTGGTTACCTCATCGGTCTTGGTGATCGACATTTGGATAACCTTCTAATTGATCTCACTACGGGGACTCTCATCCACATCGACTTCAACGTCTGTTTCGATGAGGGCCGTTCCTTGCGGGTACCTGAGCTGGTTCCCTTTCGCTTCACACGAATCCTTCGACACCCTCTGGGACCCCTGTGTGACCCCTCTTCTATTAGCTCTGGTAGTGGGGGTACTTTCGGAGCTAATTTTCTCGAAACTCTTTGTACTTGCGCATCAATTCAAGAGCTCTTCCGTATTCAGTTGCAAAGTTTCGCAATTGATCCTCTCACCGATTGGATGCGAGCAGCCGCCAAAGGGCCAGCCTGGAGCACTTTTGATCTCACATACTTTGCCGCATATCGAGGTGGATGCTTATCAACTTCTGCTGACACTTTATCCTCCGGTGACCGAGAGCCTATTACAAAGAGACGACGTGTGTTTGAGAGGCTGCTTGTGGAATTGCAGAGATCCGTGGGTAAGTTATAACCCAATGCGGTCGTCTTTTTCACCTGTGCTTTTTTATTCACGTTTACTTTTATTTAGGGTTATTGGCTGCTCGATTTGCAGAAATCATAGTTCCTAATAGGGAGCTGTGTGAGAAATTATATTCGACCATGGATGTACTTGGGAGCAATCTTAGAGTTTGGGAAACCTACCGAGAAAAGCAATTGAAGGTGGAGAGACTTCAGCAGCAACTTTCCATTCTCAGCGCTAACTCGAGTGGGGAACTCGCAGAGTTTGAGTCGCGTTGGCGTGAAATCGAACGGGCAAAGCATCAGGTATTAAAAGCAAAGAGTTGTTTGCTTGATTTTGCAGCCAACGTGGAGTATGACATCGGTTGCGCCTTGCACCTTCTAACCAAATGGCTTTCCAAGAGTTCGGAAGTTTTTAGCCTCCCCGAGGATATTGATGAAGATCTTGCTAAGATTATTAATGAATATCGAGTTACTGCTGGAGCATACATCGTGCCGAACGATTCTCCACTTCATTTTACCCCTGAAAATATCCAATGGTTCTCCACGAAACGCCGACTCGTCTCCGCACTCAGGAAGGCTCTTGATTCGTCCATTTTTAAGAGCACTATCAAGTCATCTTTCACACAATTTTTCCATCTTCCTTCACGCTCCTTGCTCGACAGAAATGGACACACTCGTCTCCAGGGCGCACTGACCGAGGCTGAGGGCCAGCTTAATGCTCTGAAGTCTCAGCATTTCATTCCATCCTCGTTTGCCCTAAACGACCTGTCCTCTCTTCTCACTCAGAGTGAGGCCACTTTGACTGCTTTCATTAGTGAACAAGATGCTGTGATGATTCTACCGGCTTTCAAGTGGGCACTGATCAAGAATCTCGCTGCTATGATTCATTCTACTCTTACATTGGAGCCGCTAGAGCACATTGATTTTCTTCATCAACGTGTCAGTGCTGTTGCCTGTGCCTTCTCCGTTCTTGATCCTTCCGGCAATTCGTCTGCAATACCATTCTGGGCTGGTCACGAGGCGGATGCTAACTGCGAACTGCAGTTTTTCCTCACCATATATCAGTTGATCACAAAATTGGTTGAGCTGCGCGACAACCTATGCAACCTTCTTTTGCCAAAACTGGAGGATGCCGTTCAGGAAGCTTCGCACGGAGAATTAGAGCTTTTGAATTGTCTCCAACAGGTGATGCGTAATGGTGGAGAAGTTGAGGAAATTCAAAACGAAGTGAATCGGCTTCTTATCGAAAATAATAACGGTCCATTGTCAGAAGTCTTTTTGGCAATTCATCTTGCCTTATTGAATGCCACCTCGGAGCTGGAGGAGCTATGTCGGAGGCTTAATGATTATCCTATCACTGCGGTAACGTGGGTGCACGTGGATGTGATTTCTCGGGCAATCGCCAATCTCCAGAGCCGATGTGCTGTCGAACAGGGCGCAACCAGTCTCTGGGGTTGGCGTCCAGTAGGTGAACAAGGTGCTGTCACTACGTGGCTTGATGAAGTGTATGCAGCTGGCATGGCCTCCAGTCTGAAAGTCGCTGTCGAGATCAGTCAGCTGTGGATGGATATTCGAGATGGAAAGCTCCAGCATTCCATGCCCTCCGTTCCTTATGCCACCATTTTGGAAAGTCAATTCGTTACTCATTTGGCTGATCGCTTGGCTCTTGTGAGTGAATCAGTGCTGGCCTGCGGTCGTCTGCTTTTGTCCCTCTTGGAGGAGTCTGGGTTCACTGTTAGACAGGCGGTTTTTGAAATTGAGCGTATGATGCCTTTGACGCATCTACGAGGTCCACCTACTGTTTTCATTGATAGGATGATCCATTCAGTAGAACTCTGCTTCTTCAATGTACAACCACCCGAAGTGCACGCACTGTCGGTCACGGCAGGATCCGTGTTGGCGAGCATGTTTACCGCGACCAATTCTCATATGTACACGGCAGTTGCTGCGAGGCAAATCGATGCCCATGAAGCACATTTCAAGCTGGTTCAGAGGTTAAAACACGTTTTTGATTGGCTTCACAATTCTCAGGACGCATCTGAAACATCCCTCCGGCGCTTTTTGAATCGTCTTGAAGCATCTGTGGCAAAAGTGAGAGCGGAAAATGCGCAGTTGAATGATTCAACGAGGGAGCTTTGTGAATTAGGGGACGCCATTTGCTCAGCTGAACGTGATCGCCTTCGGTAAGCAGTTTCGATCTTAGCAATCATTCATTTCCAGCTGTGCGCGTGCATTTCTAAATAAGTTATTGCAGCTTGTAACTATTTATGTCCCTAGTTGCTGAACTCGGTACTTTGTTAGTTTGACATGTACACACTTTCTCTCTCATAATGTGGAACTCGTGTCTTATTAATTCATGTTTATTTGGATCTACCCATACATCCCCCTATGAATTTTAGCGAGTCACCCTGCATGGACGAATTGCTTCCGCTCTTTGCTGATTACGATTCTCAATGTGAGGCATACACTCGTTTTGGCGACCAACTCACCAATCTTGATTCGACCCTACTCAATATGAAGGTATTTAATTTTCATGCGATCTTTTAGTCAGAGTTTGTCGATGGGTCTTTTGTATTAAAATGTAAATGTTTTAGGCTCCATTAAGATTTTCCATTCATACTGTCCCACTAGTTTGTTGATGACATCAAAAATGCGCTTTAGTGTTATGTCACTTGGTATTATTCATCTCATTACTTGCAATGAATTTTTTTTGTAATTTTTAGGAGGAATACGGCCTCACTTGGCCTGCAACTGAGTGGACTCAGGCTCATGTGCCCGGTTCAAGTGGCACGAACATAAGTCTCGTCGATGCATTATCTAGCCGTCTGATTGAAGCTCAGAGGGAGTTTGAGGACTCTGCCGAATGTCTGTGCTCGCTCACGTTGGCACTTACGACCACTGGCGATACTCAATCTACTTCCAAATCGTTCAGCAATGGAAAGAAGAAGAAAAGTACCTCTACCTCGTCCCAGGACCCAATTTACAAGGCAGAGGTAGCTGAAGTTGCGACAATTAGCAAGCTATTCTCTGATTTTGAAACAAATTTCTTGTCGGAGGTATGTATCCCTCTTCTGTGTAATTAAAACTATTTACGTTGCTGCATTGAAGAGATGGTTGTCTTGCCAATATTTTTTAATAATTTATTTTCGTCCCTTCCAGATGTCTCCTTATGTTAAGCAGTTGCTTCGCCTCAGTCAGCTATGCAACGACGCTGGATGTGAGCGTATTTGGTCTCAGTGGTCAGAATGTCAGGATTCTTGGCTAGTGACGTCCAGTCGATTAGTTCAGAACTTTTCTGATTTTCTCACTGACTTGCTCACGGATTCAAACGAAAGGGAAGGGACAGTGTTCTCCTCCGTTAGGCTTATTCTGAACGATTGCTCGCATCTGCGCAATGATCTGACACTTCTTACGAAGCTTATTCAAACAGGCATTTGGACCACTTTGAGAAGGTCGGATTCTGTAACGATTGCCGCAACCATTCGAGAGTTGGGATTTGGCGAGAAAAGCCACGAAACCGACACTGAATCCAAGTTATCTGATTCCGCTCTTTCTGGGGATCACGAAGTACGTCTTGTTTACTGTTTATAATTCGAAAGTGTGGATTTAGTTTCGATTTTTTTCCTGTCTTGTCCTTTATGCGATTGTCTTTTTGCTGATCTGATCATATTTATTCCTTCAATCACTGGAGCCTTTGTCTACTCTGCATTCATGCTGACATACAAACCTGAACCTGGTGGCTGTTACAGTAAACTCACTCGCGAAACCTTCAAGCTAGATCCTTTTTGCGGGAACTTTGTAGATGGTTGCATCTTCAAACGACACTCTGACACGAGAACAGATTTCACCTGAGGCGATTGAAGCGTTGCGACGTCTCTGTCGTCGTCTCCAAGGCGTGGATAATCTGCTGACAGAGAAGGATGACGCCCCGGTAATGAGTCTCACGGAGCAGGCAGATCTTTGTGTGCGCGCGGCCATGGACCCCAAGCACCTCTCAACCATGTTCGAGGGCTGGACCCCGTGGGTTTGAGAAGACGAGCAAGTGAAATAACGTGGTTACAACATCGTGGATCAATACCCTTGTTTCTTTTGGGAGTGTGAGCGCTCTTGTAGTTTCCTAACGCGCTGGCATGACTGTCAAGTACTCGGATTAACTGGACAACGTGATCTGCATTCGGCAGTCTACTTTCATTTGAGGTATGTTAACACCCTTCTGGCCTAGGTGTGACCTGAAAACAAGCATTAACCCTACTGGTGCTAATACATGACCTTAGTTGCTTTTTGAAACGTTGTACTCGATCAAACTTCACTTGGATCATTCCGTAAGTCGTTGATTGCTGTGCTGAATCTTAATTTTCATTCATTTGAGTCGAAGTCATAAATACGTATGGTGTGTTCTTCAGTAATTTCACGAAATTGCTGCAATGTTCTCTGTCCTCAGTGTAAAGTCGCCGCGCCAACTCGGATCTCGAATCTGCAAGGGAAGCCAATCTGTGTCTGCGCTGTCGCTCATCGTATCAAGCACAATAATGAACTACGTCTGCCGTGTAAACTCCGCTCATATGCCTCTCGTTCTTCTCTGCCTACCTCCTCTGTCCTCCATGCCTGCGCTCCTCTCCCCTGTTTGATTAATTCATGCAGCTCGTGTGTTTTCATTTACGAACTGAATCTCTTGCTCACTAAATCGTATTTATGATGACAGATATCTGGGCTTTAGTTGAAATGTTGTGGTACGACTCCGAAAGGGCCATCGTCTTTGGTTGGTAAGGATGGGAGATGAATTACTTGTTTCTTATAGTTAACCTTCACGAGCTTTCATCAATTAACTTATTGGAAAATATAGCAAAGTGATTGGTGTCGGATTTGTGCAATGTGATCACAGAGACAACGCGGGCTGCGCTTATGTGCATTTGACCTGCCACGCCTTATCTTCAAAGATGCGGTGCACGTGATGCGAAAAGGGTGTTTACTAAAGTCAAGCGCATGGTTTGGGTAGTGTGGAGCCTACATTTTAGCTCCTGTGAGGTGTGGCATGTTTGATACAATCATCAAGACATTAAACGAGGGAATTCACTACTCCACAGTTGCGCTGTAGATCCCTGCTCGAGAGGGAGGGGTTTGATTCACGGTGATGCCGTCCGCTTCCGGTAGATTCGTGAAGCTGGCGCTTATCTACTGAAGTAATGGTAGTAGGATGATATTTAGACAACAGCTTTAGTAGAGGTCGGGACTAGACACTGGGCTCGCTTTTAGCGCCTTCGCTGTCGTTCATTTGCAGTCTTTGGTCTGATAGGCCAGGTGGGTTCAATACATTGTAGGTCTCTCTTAGTATGCTGCACTATTAAGTTTCAGGTTTGAGTAGTGGCTTCTATATCCATTCAAACCAGTATCGCTTCATTTGCAAGAAGCATTTCAGTATTTGGCTTGTCAGAGATACTTATGAAGTTACGAGCTATCACTACTAGTTAGTTAGCCTCAAGTATCTGGGTAAGTATGCAGTCTTTCTTGTAATAAGGTTTCTTGATAATAATTCAACTTAACGGTAATCATCGGATCCTTGAATGCGTCCCGTACATATTCGTGAAACGCCAGTCAACCTACCACAAATTTTCTCCCGGTTGCGATTGTCCACACTTAAAGCCACTTAACACCGTGGTCGTACTTTTTCATGCCACTGTCAGGTTGCGAGGAAAAAGGTGCGGCTTTTCACCACCGCTGTTGCCACACGCACGTGTGAGTGCCGGCATAGACGCTCGTTTTTAGGATTTCGGCGTTGTGGGGCGGGTGGGCGATTATGTCGACGACGAAGCCTCCACGATGTAAGGGGAAACATCCGACCCCTACACATACCGTTTGACATGTGGGGAAGAGCTATACTTTGTCTTTTCAACAAGTAAATTAAACAAATTGTCAACACAATCTACTTTCCATTAATCTTTACCAAATGTCAGTTCAGATTTGAACTGTTTCGAATTTAGTTTTAAGTCAAAGCTATCGAAATGATCTTTATTTGTGTATTGACGATACACTCCTGCATTCAGAAATAAATTTTAGTGCCGCTGAGGTAGTGAAGCCGAATTCGGCAAGTATTCGCCCAGCATTTTTGATGTCTCTTGTGGAAACAGAAAGTAGGGCGCAAACCTGAAGCTTAAAACCTATTTGAACCCCATTCTTTTAAAAGTAATGAAAATTGCTTAGCTGTCTTTGAAGTTAGAGGTACAAATTAGATACAAATACCTACCAATTCGAACCATTTTTGAAATCTGTAACTCTGTCCATTTTTATCTCTGATTCACCAATCGAACGCGACGGCACGAACGAGAAGAAAATATCACTTTGACTTAACAGAAATTCAACATTAATCATGACGGATGTATGCCGAAAGCAAAGTGGTGACAGTGCCGCAGTCAGCAGACGTCCACAACTACTGATACAATTGGGTAAACTGGTTATGCTACATGGCGTGCTGATTTTCGCTGCAAACCAATGGCCCAGAACTGACCACCTGACATGCCATCATAACATAATGCGGAATATCCATGCTAAATAATTGCATTAGTTATTTCAAACCGCGCAATCAACACTATCTACATGCTAATCTTTTGGTTTTAGGTTGCGTTTTGTGCGTGCTGGACACGTGGCGTTGGTCTTCGGTTTTCGCGGACAAACAAAGCGCGAGGATAGTATTCCGCCATTAGATATTTCCTCAGATAAGCTTAAAAGCTTTTAAACGACAATATAGCTGACTTTGTGGTTTTTCATTCTGCTTTTCCAACTTTCACGAAGCAGGTGCTATAATTAGTTTGATTAAAGTGTCCTCATTGGAGCATGCTCACTAAGGCTTCGATTTAAATGACTAACTTTGGAGTGGCTGGCTGAGAAAAGAGAACGAACAAGTCTCCTTACTTTAAATATTGATTCATAACCTCCTGCTAGCCCCATTACTTATTGGCTCGTCCTCTCCAATTACCGTTGGTTTAATTAATGACCACTTTCACTGTGGATAGGTGTATTGGTAAAGAAACAAAGTATAAACTTCAACCACCCCTTTGGAACATCGCAAGCTCTTCAACCTGCCGTGATGACGTCGCGGCCGCGTTTCTCTCGTCTCTGCTCCCATTTGCCCTTAATTAATTCCTAATAGCTCTGGGCGTGTGTGTGTGTATGCGCGTGTGCGTGCGTGCGCTCTGCACCACTAATTAATGATGTGGAACCGTTGTCGGTGTGTGTGTGTGTGTGTGTGTGTGTATGTGTATGTATGTGAGTATGCGTTATTAGATGAGAGCGTGTGTCCACGTAAACGCGTGCGCGCGTGCGCATCTCATTTAGCTTAATTGGTCCCCATCGCTCGTCCTCTCACTCATTCCCTCTCTCACTCCAGCTCTCGGCCTCTCTCAGGGCAAAAGTCCAATTATCTGGTCTAACCACCGCATGTGTGTGCTTTGCACGCGTGTTCCAAATTAATCTCTGCCTGTCAATTTTCAAGTCGCTCGATAGCAGAGGATGTAGGGAAGGCGAGAGAGAGAAAGGGGGCAAGGTGTAGGAGGTTGCTAACTTAACTGCGCACCGCACCCGCACACCCACAGTTTATGTGTATGTTGAGAAGAGAATTCACGCAATTAGACATTATTATCTCGCTGCCGTCTCTCACTCACTCCCTCTCCCTACACTTGTGGTCGCCACCCCATCAACCAGCCCCCAGCTCAGCGCTGTGGGCGCAGCAAGCGGCATGGCACAACCATTTTCAAATTAAGGCAGTGTAAGGGTGTGATAGGGAGTGGGCCATTAACACCCGGTTGAGATGCTAATCTTGTCTCCCTGCCCCTGCTTGCCTGCCTGCCTGTCTCCCTCCAACCCGCAAAACGGCGACAGCAACTATAGCAGAGGAATGGTGAGTTAGTGGAGTGGAAGGGAGAGGTGGAGAATAGGGTGGCGGATAATTTGATGATTAAAATAATTAAATCGCGCGTTTGCGAAGGTGCAACCGGAAAACCATTAAATTAACTGACCACAAATGGACAGGGAGAGCACACGCACGCGTGCGCAGTCATACACTGGCTGAATTTATCCTCACTTAAATCTCACTCGCTCACTCACTCACAAATATTGCACCTCTTAGAGTTAATTACCCCACCAACTTGTCACCAAAGAGCTTAGTCCAAAGAGAGTTCTCAGTTGTGAAATTTATCGAAATGTGTTTGTGTGCGTGCTGCGCGAGGTGACAAGAAATGCATTTTAATCTGAAATCAATCTCACTGATCTTAATGCACCATTGGTCTGATTGGAACCTCGAACTGAATGTTGTTAGTCCTTTGGGTTTTTCCCTTAGTTTATATAGGTTCACCAATGGCAACCTCATGCTAATCCACCATTGGTCGACCTCGCATTATTATTGGCGGGCTCGATACCATGGGTTATTAGCATAAAGTGAAAAAATTTACAGCCATCTTATTAACCACACACGCTACTTAATAAGAGACTTTGAAGGGCGAGAGTTCTTTTCAAACTCATTCTAACAATAGGTCTGAAAATCACCTTCCCATTCGATTAGGAAGGGTCAGCAAATTTTTCTGTTTTACTACGTCAAATGCTAGATTTCATTTTACTTCCAATCTATTTTACACTTTATTACACCCGCCATATTTAAAAACGCATTCTCTTAAAATTTTTGGGGTGAATTTGTTATTTACTCCACTGTTGAGTTATTCTAGGCTTGCATACCTGCTACGTAGACCCACTTCGCGGTTTCCAGGTCCAAAAGCGATACTCTTGGTTATCCGTTCCAATGAATACTATATGAATGAACTGGAATGAACAGAATACATTTATGAAGTTTCCTAACATCACAAATTGCAGCTACGGGAAACAGAAAATGCCTGACTGGATGACTACCTCATCGCTACCTTGTGAATTACTTCAAGTCGCATGTTTTAATGCCATAAAAACTTGGTAACTAGTAAAAGTACAACTTTTACATTTACATTGGTTATCTTGCTGCAATGTCACTTTCTAAAAATAAAGCCTATTTTTTTCTATCACCACATTCAGCAAGAAAACCCAAGCTCAATAGTTGAAGCCCCGCGAATGGGAATGTGACGAATGCGGTGATTTTGCATTCATCCTTTGGCACCGAAATGAGCACCCTCTGGCTGCGACCATCAACACATCGTCTAGGCCAGTGTGCAAGCAATCGGCCTCCCACGGTAGTCAATTGGGGACTGCAGGTGGCGCAGTTGACAAGCCCTGAGCATCACAATGCAGATTAATTAACCTTTAAAATCAAGCATCTTTTTGTGATTTCTTTTTGATGATCACTGTGAAACATTAATAGATCTTCCATGATGTTACCAAAATTGTCGTCTTGATTTAATCCAATGTGTTCACTGACATTGTGATTGCGTTTTGTTGCCTCCACATGAAATCCTGAATTTGCCTAGAACATTGAGAAAAAGCGCCTTTTGTGGTTCTTCCAAATTGCTTGATTAAGCGTGTCGCCCGCCCACAGGAGAGCACACTTGAAGCGTACAGCGTCGGCATTACAGCTTTTTCTTCCACCAGGTAGCGGACGCCTTGCTCATTTTACTCTCAAATATCCTTCTTTTTGTGAGCGTGTGTGTCAGTATCCTCCCCTGAGCATTTCCCTCCCGGTGGTCCACTTAAACTTGGTCGTGGCTTCCTACACACGCGTTTGCATATCTTCACACCAACACCAATGCTTCAGGCTAGCAAATATCAACGCGAATTTTGCTTCGCCTCCCCGTCCTTAATGAACATGGAATTTTAAGTATCCTTTTCAATCTGATTCCTTCTTTTGCTTTGATGAAGTTGGTATAATCTTTTCAGTTATACTATCGCATAAATTGCGAACGATTCTTAAGCATTAATATGAGAACCAAGGATAAATGTTAAGAGTTGGCAAACAGTTATGACGACATTTAATTTTATTTTTAAGTAGTAACCGGCCAAACGCCTGGAAGGTACTTGGAAGCCATTCCAAATGAACTTATGAGGGTAAAATGTGGAAAATTTGTCGGCAATGAAGAATCAGCTCGGATATGTAAACGATTATTGTGTGTTTGCAGCCAAACTTGGTTCCACGAACAATCCGGAAACCGAATGTCTCCCAGACCCATTTCCATGTAAGCATCCGCACTGGAAATACACTTGCACGAACTAATTAATTCCTCGAAATCAATGGTTACATGCTTGGTAGGTGTTTTTAATTGTTGCAAAGGTGTGTTATAGCACAGACTTTGCATTCTACCTGCGGCCAATGGCAGGTGCAATGTTTGCAACGTGCAAATGAAATAATTCCGCTCGACAAAATTGATATTATCTCCACTAAAGAACCGTTAAAAGTGAATTTTGTGGTGGATAATAAATTGCGCATCAAAGAGAGTTTTCTGCCCCAGCCTTTTGTCAGGAGGGTTTTGGAGAGTTGCGAGGCTTTGACCCACTAACTGTTTAGCAACTCACCATTCCAAAAGTGGTTAATGTTATTATTATTTTACTTGAAAAAAAGACAAAAGTTATATTCAAGGTTGGCATAGAAATAGCAGTAGGCATAGACAAAAAATATGTAAGGTGGGGTAGCGTCCAAGCATAATGAGGAATATTTAGATGAGGCCTTAAAAGCTGAGAAACGAATTTTAGTTGCTCTATGAAGGATTTCTCCGTAAATTAACGCAACTCTCTCAGGAGAATTAATTGATACCCAATGCGATTTTGGTTCCTTTTTTTATCCCTTCGTTTTAAGCTAGTCGTCAGACGAGCACACTGTGACGTGTTGCCATGTCTGTGTGCATAAATCGAAGCAGTTCACTCATCTAAGCCACATTCAACCTAGTGTTGAGTTCTTTTGGTAAGCACTGAATCGCACCGCCATGAACATAAAATGAGAACCAAACTGTAACCTTCAACATTGACTTGTCAGTAACGAATAGGTTAAGTTGTAGACATCGAAATAATCCGAATGCTTTTGCAGCTTCCATTCGACCTTTGCCTTACGTTGTCGTGAAGTGACATAAAAGGACTCTTTGAACTTTAGCGAGGATGCAGATCTACAATGTCACTGCCTAAGTTGAATTCACAGCTAATTTGGGAAAGCAATCGGGTATTTGCAAAGCCCACGGTGAGCGGTAAATCGCTCGAGAGCATGGCCACTGCGGGAGCGGTGCTTTTAATGCATTTTCATGAAGCTAGGCTAATAGTCAACTACATTAGGTGGTGAGTCAGGTCATTACGAAAAAGGATATTTTATGGAAGGGGAGACTATGACATCATCATTCTTTCATATCTTTCATTTAGCCTGACGAGAATGAAATAATTGCGGCATGAATCATGCTTGCGACTCAATGAAGCGTTAAATTAAAAATACGCACACAAATATATCACAAGGATTAGTGACTGCTTTTAATGAAAGGCATGTGCTGCCTCAATTTTGATGATTCTCCTGGCGCTTGGATGCGTGGAACCAGCGCCGTTTGTTGCCCACACGCAAACATTTGGAGAGAGAGAGGAGAGTCAAGGCGGGAGGTGGAGAACGCGAGAGGCGGAGGGTGTGTGGGCGCACGCACAAGCGATTAAATTGCTTGAGTGAATTTCAGTCTCCGCCGCCCCCGCCACCGCCACCCCCGTGTCCTAGTGCGGTTTATTGACTCAGACGAATTATAACTTCCCCCTGCCGCCACCGTTCCTGCGACTGTGGCAGGTTGAAGGCCAAGGGTGGAGGATAATTAGTTTAAAAAGCCATCACGAGAGCCCTTACTCGCTGTGGCGCACCTAAACATCCTAATTGTGCGGTGAGCACGTGCATGCATCAGGCTCTCCCGCTCTGCCGCCTCAGGCAGGCACGCACGCATGCACGCACGCGAGTGCGTGAGTTAATCCCACGCGCAGGCACACACGCACGCGCTTAATCAGCTGATTACGCCCACTCACGCGCGAGTGAGCTTGCTTGAGTGAGACGGACAGGCGGTGAGTGGGACAGGTACGCCCGCACATGTAGAAATTGCTAGGAGGACTCTGTGAGGCACCGCGCACTTGGCTAGGGCGAGACCCCTTGGCGGCGACTCATCATGGCTTCCTTCAGGGTGGAGCATATCCTCAGCAAACCAGACACCGAGGCGACCATGGAAACTGAAGGTGACAATGCTGCTTCCATGCCAAGGTGTTATCGTGCTTCTCTTGCGGATGGCTCAAAATCAGGTAGATGGCTTTGTTTGCTGATTACGTGGACGCTATTCACCAACTACACGTCTGTATGTGCATGCGTTTGCGGCTGCCAAAAGTAGTACCACTTGACAGATGAGATGCTAATCAAGAATGCATATCGAAACATGTGTATAGATCCTTCAACCATTCTCAGTTACTACACCTGGTTCTCGATTTTTGCCAAAGAATCATTGTAAGTGAATTCACCGTGCAAACGTAGTGTCCTTTTTAAGTGATAAAAATTCAGTATCAACACTCAAGATAACAAGAACAGTGACGTAGGTGATGTGTTTTTCATGGTAAAACAGTATATACATGTTTACAAGGGTGCAGTAATTCAAAAGTTTCATGTGCGATACCCTAATATAATCATTAGCGCATAGTTAGATTGTGAATCACTATAGCCTCGTAAAATTCTGCTTAATTTCTAATAGCCTGTTTACTAAGAGACTTATCTTAGTATTTGGTCGGAAAGCAAAAAATCCAAGCACTCGGGACCATAAATGACTTTCTGGAGGAGAGACCAGCTGCTATGCAACCGTATGAGTCTCTCAGCTCATCTATTAACTATATGATAGGTTTACTGAGGTGACTGGGCTCTAGCATGAGTTGTTGAAGGATTAGGGACTTACCATCCGTTGGGATTAAATGCGCCAATGTGTTTATGAAAACGCATTGAATGGATCTATAGCAAATGCAAACAATTTAAAGCGATTGGTTTTGTTAAAGGCATAAGTGGCCACAACTTTACAAGTACAATATTTATAGTTGTGAGTAAAATAAATGAAAACTTCCATCGCTCCATTTGCTTCGAATGTTGTAACGGTTGTCTAAGCCAAGCTATCGAAATGGAAAGGATTAGGGATGGAAAAAATGATTACATTAACCCCAATCACGAACTTTATGTTATGCCCTCACACTGTTGCCAATCTTTTCCATAAGCCTTCAAGACCATCAGACAAAGGAAGGCAAAGCATGACACAAACCACCACTTTACCATGGTACCGACGCATAAACTTGCATATTCTTACCCTGTATCTACAGTGGCTGCAACCGTGGTGGAGGCAGGGAATTTCATCGATGGGTCAAAGTCGCCGTTCTTCAATCTATTCGAAAAGAAGGAGTTGAAGGAATAACTTGTTCTCGAAAAAAAGTGGCGTTTTTATAATAAATCAACAAGAAACCCACCAATTCGGTGTATTGCGTGATGCAATGTCCATTCACTCTTCGCGTCCATGACCAACCTTTGTAAAAGGTCAAAGAGCTGAGTGTAAGGTAATTTAGTGATAACCTAAGAGTGTCGGCAGATGTGAGGACATCTTAACTCACCAATAGTAAGCCACTGGACATTGAAGAAGCTACAGATCGGTTTTTGCTAAGCAATCGACTAGTCTGGAAAGTGGCTGGTCGCACCTGAGTATGCTTTAAGAGAATGAGATGCTTCCCGTGGTTGTCCACCCGCTATGCGTGCAAAATCCAGTTAGAATACGATGAAAATCCTAATTATCTCAAGACTCCCTGTCACAATTTGGGATTCTTTTTAATAAATTAACACAATAGTGGATAAATAGCAGCCACTAAGCCCGCAACTGCAGAAGAGGCTGGATCAGGACCAGGAAGGCCTTTATGATTAGTGACTCGACCATATTTTCATCCACACAATAAAAGGATAGAATATTTATGCCTTCTTTTGGAGCTATGCAAATAATTCGTATATAAACATTGGAAGGGCCACACGGCTTAACTCGATGTCGCCATGCTACAATCCGGGCGAGTTGAAGTTTTTCCATTCAGCGACGTCTCGTGTTGAATGATGCATTCGTCCATCGCTCTCTCCACTTTACAACTACCAGTCTATGCCAAAGTCCACCTTCAATCCTGGGTCAAAAGCAAAGCATTCTAGGCTGATCCGAGTTGGGAATGATGTCCGCATGATCTTAGCGGCTGCGAGCTGTCGGACCACAACTGCAATCGCGAATATGCATCGGAATAACTCGGATGCTTTGCAAATGCTCCTGACAGCAAAAAGTTGAATGGAGCTGAAGGCAATTAGCCTAATGTAAGTGGCAACTCCATCATTTGCGCGTGTCTGGTTGGAAAACTGGGTCGGTCAATTAAATAAAGGTGATTAGATGTCGTTGGTTGACGCTATTGTTGTTGTTGTTGGGACATCGATACGAGAGGCCCAATTACTGGATTTCCAGCGGCCTCATTTCAAGACGCAGAAGCTTTTATCTTTTTTCACGACCTATCAGTTGTCATAGGAGGCGGGCGAGCAGGCCTCCCGCCCCAGCACAAATGGGGGCCAAAAACCGTGGGCGCAGATTCAGGCCTAGGGAGTGCGGCTTTGGGGCATGTCTTCGCCTCCTCCTCCTCCTCCTGCTCACTGCTTTAACTGGAACCAACCTCGCACAGCCTGAAAGCCACATTACTGGACACGTTAAAGTGGGTCGGATGCAAAGACCAGTCCACTACTCAATGAAAAAAATGAATGAATTTTGTTTTTGGAATAAATGGAAAATTGCCTTAAGTACCAAGAATTTAAGTTCGGATAACTGTTAAGAAGGCACTAATGTGCTGTGCCCAGCTGACTCCTCAAGTTTCCTGCTTCACTTTAAACGCACTTAGGTTAAAATAAAGTTCCCAATTGCGGATACTCTTGTATGAAATGTATAGTTTTAGATAAAGAGCTATTAAGGTTAAAATAAGTTGTACAACTGTCTTTGACCTTTTACTTCTAGATACATCTCTTCCAAAAGGTGGTGGCAGTGGAATTGGCAACGATTTCAACCATGCGGACTTCAGTAGTCTGCTACAGCAACAACAACAGCAGCAGACATCATGCCTTAACCTGGCCTCTCTGCTGGCCCTACAAGAGAGCGAGTACTTTCATTTGGCCAGATCTGACCCCAACTTCTACACAGCTGCAACATTGCAGAAGCAGCAACAGCAGAAGCACCCTAACCAGATAATACGCGCTGGCGAGGGTGAGGAGACCCATGGAGTCTCAGGAGGCGTGGTAGTAGGTGGTGCGGGCAAGCATCGGCGTGCTCGGACGGCATTCACCTACGGCCAACTGGTCGCCTTGGAGAGCAAATTCAAGACCACTCGATACCTCTCTGTGTGCGAACGAATGAATATGGCGCTTTCTCTTAACCTAACGGAAACCCAGGTCAATGAACTTCTAAAACTAGTTTAAAAAGGTTTAGTGATATAAAATTTTAGCCTATCTCACTTACGTAAATTTTGTTGCAATACTCTGTCACGGTTTACATCTGCGAATGTCGCATTATGCAAAGGCTTCCACCCTCACTCAGCGTCACTGGGTCAGGCGGAAAGGAAGCATTTCGAAATGGGACATCTCACCCTCGGAGCCCTTCAACAGCAGTAGTCGATGATAGACTCCCTTGCAAGACCACCATGGTAAACTAATGGAAGAAAAGGGTGATGCCAGAACCGATACTGAAGTCCATAAATCATAGAAAAGAGAGTGCCGGATAATTGGCCCAGGGATGCAAAACGAAAAATTGGGCCAGAACTGGCCCACCTTCAAGTACGCCTTAATAGATCCCCAACGGCATTCGGGCCTAGCTAATGGGGAGTTTCCTTTCGTGCAGGAACGGAAGTCCTCCTTCATGCTAGCAGGGTCCTGGTGTGAAGTGATGAAGCGAATTGACCAACACTTCATTACGCATACATTAGAGAGGAGGCGCGCTCAGGCCCGCGCAGCACATCAGACACGCACGCATAAACTAGAGCGCACACGCACACGCTCGCTTAGGCACACACTTTTAATTTCCGCGCAATTACATCAGGGTTTCAAAGAAACGCTACTCCCTTTTTAATGGGTGTGCATACTAAGCCGGCCAGAGCACTCCACCCCACCCACCTACCCTCCGTCCACTCGCTGTCTAAGTGCTGTGTGTGTGTGTGTGTGTGTGTGTGTGTGTGTGTGTGTGTGTGTGTGTGTGTGTGTGTGTGTGTGTGTGTGTGTGTGTGTGTGTGTGCTCCCATTATTTATAATAGAGGCTATCACTGCTTCTGCCCTGCTCCTCTCTGCCCTCTCCATCCTCATTGCCCGTGTGCGCTGCCACTTCCCCCTCTCTAATGCCCGCTTCTTTAACGACCTCTAGGCCACCTAATTGCGCGCCGCACGAGCACGGTGCGCTAATTTGGCTGCTCCAATTAGCACGGAAGTAAATGGCGTTGAAATAAACTACACATTAGAGTATAAGGCAGAGCTTCGGTGAATTAATTTGAAAGTATGTGCCTATGCCTTCCTACGTGGCTGGGTGCGTGCACACGCGCGGTGCACACTAAGTGAAAGATAAAAGGGTGGTAATAAAGCAAATAGAGACCCCGTCTTTTACAGCTCTTACCTAAAATTATGCGAAACGGTGCTCATGTATGTGGTGGATAATCTTTGCAGTGGGATGCGTCCATTAATCGAGACTGAAATTAAGCGGCTCTGGAAAAAGCACCTTGCATACCATTAAACAAAAGTACCGAATTAACTGCTACAATATTCGTGCGGTGACCATCACTCAGGGCAGGCAAATCTGACCGCCGTCTACAGGGCCTCCCTCCCTTCCTTTCAGCCACCCAAAACCACAAAGACGGACTCCGTAATTTACAAAAAAAATTTTTTTATAACTAGCTGATAATGAGTCATTAGCTTGACTTACCAAGAAGAAATCTATCTAGTATCCCAAGACTTATTAAAAGTCTTATTGCTGTAGGTGAAAATATGGTTTCAAAATCGAAGAACTAAATGGAAGAAGGAAAATCCCTCAGAACAGCACCATCAGACGTCAATGAATTCCCGGAAGCAGCTCAACACCCAGGAACAGCCGATACTCTCTGGCGGCCTCGGTAGCAACCACTCAGACGCGAGTGATATGAGCCCGCCTAATTCCAGCATCACCGAGTCACCACCGGCTAGGGATCAAAGGGAAGACGGCACAAATGCAGTACTGTTGGCCTATGTGTTCAATCAGTTGAGAAACTCCCTCCACAAGGACAAGAACGCCACCACAGATGGAATTCTACAGGCATTCGCAAACAATGTCACTCCCACAAGCAGCCGACCGCTTAAAGGCGAAGGTGATCAAGTGGGACTAGACACTGGGAGCTGAAAGGCGGATACCGTTAACTCCGCTCTTGTACATATTTCTCGAGACTGTAGTTGCAGTAATTCTTTTAGTAGGTGGGGCATAATGTGATTACTTGTTACTTATTGAAAACACATTTGACAATAAAGAGTTTAAAGCTGGATAGGTAATCGTGATAGGCTACTTAGTGCCTCCGGGACGCAATAAGGCATACGGGTCTGGATGGCTTGAGAGAAACGTTAGTTAGGTGGTATGCGTAGGATATCACGACCTCGATGCGGTACTTTCAATGCGGGGAGGCAAAAGATTCAATCATTATCTATCTCAAGTGTAAATGACACTGTTGGCGCAAATACCTAAATGAAATCCTCCATGTGCATAGAAGCGAAATTAAAGTTTAGCATGATTTAGTTGCAAATCGGTGGGAAAGTGCTGGGCTTAGTCTTGACACGTGAATAACTTACAACCACTGAAACATTGCCACCACTCCAGATGCAAAACGGGGAGTGGGAGGAGTGTCGTGCCCAGCGCTTTGAATGCTTATCCCCTCACTAGACAGCAAATTAAGCGTACGCTAAATGTGCATCAATTAAACTGTCGTCTGAAAAGGGTACTCTGAGTGCTTAATTGAGGCACACAGTCGTATCGTTATTAGGGACCGTCAGACCCAAAAATGACAAGCGATATTTCCGAAAAAATACCTGGTTGAAGAGCTCAATTCTTTAATATTTAGCTTTTGCCTGGAACACAATGCATTACCAATCAGAGCAATTATCCAAAATCGCTCCATTTAATAAACATCAATCAGCCCTAAAAAGAACGAGCAATCAAACAAGGTTCTTTTCAGCTGAAGTGCTAGCATCAGCTTATGAAAAGTTTCCCCACACGGTAAAGCAACCTCACGTTAAGCGGCCGGTTTCCATCCAGTGAGGACATGATTACGAAGACAGAATGCAGACTATTGTTCAATCTAGCCATTTTTACTCTTAATAATGTAAAGTCATAGGGGAATGGGGAGCTGATTGAGAGGAAGGGCGATAGGTGGGTGGGTGAGTGGGTGTGTGGAGGGGAAAAAGGTGGTGGTTGCGTGTTCGTGGAAGGGAAGGTTAAACATAATCCAAAGTTAGCAGCAGAACCAAATAAGGACTTTAGACGGAGTGACACAGTAGCAAAGGAATGCGCGTGCTAAACCACACAAGCACACACATACGGAGAAGAGGGCAGGTGGGAAAAGTGTCGTCATTGGCGTCGAATGATATGCACAAGCAGGGACCAAAGAGTCTGAGAAATTCATTTGCTTCGTCGCAAAAGGAGACAAAAGCAATCTTGCATTGAGTGGATTGTTCAAGTATTGTGTGATTTCGAGTGTGTTTGTGTGTACCTACACAAGCGTTTCAATCACTCGAAGGGAGAAAAGAAACAAATTGGCCCATATAAATACAAAATAATATCATATGTATATAGTAATAATAATGATGTAAGATTGATTGTTCATTCGGGGCAGAAAGAGTGGAATGAGGAGAAGATGTGTGAGTGTAGGCGCGTAGCTAATGTGGATAGGATATTCAAATAAGAGTTGGAGTTTGCTTTTCCATGCTACGAAGGGTCTGATCAGCAGGCAACCAGACACATGGACCTTTATGTTGTTGCAGGACACGATTCACCGATACCAGTGCGCTGTCCAGCGACTCCAAGTTTAGTATGGCTAAAGGCATAGAACGAAGTCAGTATGAGTGCTTCACTTTTGGCCGCAAATCACAACGTATCAAACTGCATTTCAACGCGAATCGACTAATGGTAAGCTTGTCAAGCTTGTAAAAAGAGGTGTGAGTGGCCAAGGGCCAAAATGTACTGACCAGTGAATAGGTACCAGTATTCGGACTCCATTCGAGTGCAGGCCTCGTGCATTCTACGTGCCTGATCGACAGTGAGGCGTCGCTGAAGGCCACGACACTGCATCACCGTCTCCGGCTTTAGCAGAATTGACATTGGATAAAGTCCAGCACTCTAAAAGAAAATTACATGTGCTACTGCTAGGATATCAGTACAACTCAATAGTCACGCGAGGTAAAGAAGTAAAAGCTAAATGTTTTTGGTGGAGAGACGTGAGGAAAATCAGAAAGGCAATTATTACATAGCACTCCGTGTCTTCAGTTTTAATTCCAAAACGTCAGACAAGGCCGTGCAAAGGTCAATGAGCTTATTAGAGGTCTTATCTAGAGGCTGAGGAGGCCCAGGAGTTGCGTAAATTCGGACTGTATGCATGGTAAAACTTTGCTCCCTTCTTCACAACACATATGTCACATAATGAGACTTCATCGGCACTCATGAATGATTTGGGGGGTGAAGTAAAATTGAAGAATATTGTAGGTAGATAATAGAAATTTGCGCCTTGGATGCGATAGATAACTCAAGTGAGGTAGTCACCAACCTGTAACCGATAGATGGCTACGATGTTGACATCGAGGATGCATATGCGTCCACTCTGAAGCACCTCAAGGACGGATTGCATAGAGGTGGCGTAGAAGTGGTCACTCTGGACTATCACATCTAAGAACTTGCCCGACGAGATGTCTGCCTGCATGGCTGCTTTGGAAGGATAGAAGTGGTAGTGGACCCCGTCCACTTCGCCCGCCTGTGGTGGCCTTGACGTATCTTTAATAGAACACAGAGAGATGCGAGAGGATCAGATGATGCTCCTACCTCATTCAAATTGTCTGAAAAATGAGATCCAAGGGGCACAAAAAGACTACTAGTTGGTAAATTTGACCATGACATTAAAATCGAGAATGAGGTCGTGAATATTGCAAAACGCATCGAACCGTTGTAAGCACAACGGGCTGTGAATATGATGCCCTTTCACAAAGTATGTCCAGCAATAAGTACAAATCTGGGACGTTGCGGGGGCTCAAAGAATCCACACATAAGCAGGAGGGAAAATAAGCATTCTGGCAGTAAATAGCAGCAAAAATAGTGACAATAAGACATTGAGAATCATGTGACTCAAAGTGTAATCGACGCAAAAATCAAAGGCACGAGTAAACTTTAGCAACGGTCGGAATAGTCATCACAGCTTAATCAAAAAAGGTGTAATCTGCTACGTAATCATATAGTATTCAACCAAGCACACTGTCAACACTTTGGACCTCTTCACAGAAAATTGTTATCAAAGCACAGTGGTAGTAGATTTAGATGCAAATGAATGCATTCAAAATAGTTAACCGCAAAAAAGACTAGAAAAAGTAGTGGAGAGTTCTAAAAATAATAATGATAACAATGGTATTTTTTGGTAACCGGTAAACAACGAACTTTCTTATGTGGTAATGACTTTACACACTGAGTGTTCAGGCGAAAAAAAGTAAAAACATGACACCGCCTGTCTAACATTTATGATTTCATTGATAGCATGTTGCAAAATTCACATAAGACATAAAAAGAGAATTGCAACGGGAACACATGAAGGCGTATTATTTACGACTAAAGGAAGGTGAAGGTTTTTACAAAACAGCGTAGCGAAAAGAGTGCCACTAATAGAAATCAATGCAAATGCACTAAAAATGGAACCAGGTGAAAGAAATCCAAATCTTGGAAACTTGCGTTGTATGCAGGTAGCAAATTCATCCGAGCGAAGGAGCTCCTCAGTTATTCTCTCCTTAAGAGGCCCAAAGATGATCAGGGGACGGGCCATTTTTAGTGTTACAGAGTGGACGATCTCATAGGTGCGCGACAGTCTCGAACCGAAAGCTGCAAAACAGCGAACAAAACGGGCGACCAAGTCGCGATAAATGCAAGAGAACCCACTCGCGTATAATACTGTAAATAGTTTTCAGGGGAAAGTGGTGAGACAACTTGCATCTAATTGATAACCATGAGCTTTAAAACATGTGCTCGGGACGAGGCACATTTGAATGGAGACCTAGGGCAAAATAATGGAGCTTATTCATATAAAGAAATCGTTTCCTAGATGATTTCGACAGTCGCATTGTAGAACAGGTAAAGAGCATTTTTATTTTTTGAACGTTTATAATAAAATACGATGACCGTTTGTCACTACAGAATAGATGTCGTGTTGCCTAGATCACGCAATGCAAATTGAGATGTGTGGCTAGTGCACACAACAAAAAAACAGCGAAAGTAAATACAATGGAATCGTCAAGTTAAGAGCATTCTACAAAAAATTGGTGAAATGCAGCAGATTCTCGTGCATTTGAAATTACTTGTACTAAAAAGCCAACACTGTTTAATTATTTAACGGAGGGGAGTGCATGTGACACCACGTAGAGGAGACCAACAGGAAGGGAAAGGTGTGGGTGTGCGTAAAAACCTGCGTGTACACTAGAAGTTAGTGGACCACGTGCTACTGAATAGACGTCCGCCTGCATGCAGTTTGCCATGCTAGTAGTCTGAGATTTGTTAATCAATTCTTGTCTTCCGCCTTGGGTAGAGATAAAAAATAAGACCAACCACAAAAACCTTCAGTGAAATCATCAAAGCTTCAAAAAACCTTGAGGTGATGAAACAAGGAGGGGAATCGGCAGCTAAACCTATCACCAATATCTTACATCATCTAACATGTCACGCTAGAAGGCCAAAGTGCCGTCTCAAATAGGCACAGAGGCGATAGAAGTGGATCCACGGGGTGATATACTAAACGCACCTGATCAATTGCAGCATCGATACCGTGAAAAGTTAGAGAATTAAGGTATAGTGATGAAGGATAAAATCAGCAAAATCTGCTGGACTGTAAGCCCTGAACCTAGACATTGTCAACCAAATTTTACATGTTAATTCGCCGAACTTAAATAAGAGTCGCCCCTTTTTCTGAAGCAGGTGCATGTCAGCAGCAATTTGCACGTAAGCAGTGATGCTTCCGGAGCAGGGTGGTGTTTAGTGATAAATTTAGAGATGCCAAAATTTATGCCAGCCGCAAGCATCACATCGGGTATCGTGGCGGTGATGGTGGGGTCACGATATAGATTTGTGTTGGAGATTATTATAAAGACATCGCTGAACGATTTCTAATGAGCAGTTGTAGCAACCACAAAGGGATGTCGGGCGAAATCTGCGCACGTCTACCAAGCAGAAACTTTCCTGGGAGATTATGAATAGATATCGTTGAGATATTTTATGCGAACCAAAATGATTCGGTATGAAAAGACACTAACACCGTTCGAAAGTACAACACGCATGTCAAAAATAGCTTATCATGAACAAAAATGCTGAAAGTATTGCTGGGTACAATCCTCAAAAAGCATGCAAAGCCAAGCAAAAGGATTGTGTGCAAAGTAATGCTACAGAAAAAGTGAAGGATTGATTTTGGTATGGGCGAAATCAGTGAAGCGAATCGAAGACTGCACTGCATGGAAAGGGCTGCGTGAAATAGCACGATAAATATGGCCTGACATTGATTGAGACTTCCTCAATGCTTACGCAATATTTATGAAATACAAAGGTGTGGCGATTGTCGATTGTAATTATGACAGCTAATTGGCTAGGGGAAAGACATAGGTGTTGTCAACTCCCCTATTTAAATAATAGAGAAACATACAATGAAGCTGATAAAGGCGAGAAATATTGCAGGAATCATACAGGAAATCAAGGCGTCTATGTAACCAAGAACAGACAAAAGGTTAGAACTATTGAGAAATGCTTGATTACATATCACAAAAACAATGCAAAATCTTAATCCATAAACAATATGGTCGCATGGTTTGCGAGGAAATCAAGGACAGTTTAGAATAGCCCTGCTGATTCATGCAGATGCGCATTTGTCATCTCAGTAACGTAAAAAAAATCATTGGAATAAAATTATATCCATAAGACACACAGAATCTTATCGCAGCTACATTAATGTAGCCAACATAGAGAGGAAGAAGAACATAGGTGCATTCTTTGGGCCGGTGGCCTACGGCAAATCCCATCGACGGTGCTCATTGTGTTGGAAAGTGTGCAGAAAGTGGGGTGATGCTGTTACCACAGCTGACCTCATATGCAGGTAAAAAAATTGTATTAAAAAGCGAAACAACACAGCCTACGCAATTGAAAATGGAGTGCTAGACATGCCCCATAGTGGACAAGTACAAATATGGAGAGGCATTCCCAAACTGGACTTTGTACTCAAATGCAGAGCAAGGTTCTCCTGCAGATGGATTGCAGATTACCATACATCACACCTGTGAAAGGCGGAAATGAATTAACTAGAGGGGGTATTGCTCTAAAAAGTCTTATTGTGCGGATTTATACATAACAGTTGCCATCGCTTGGACCTAAAGCATAATGCTAGGAACAAAGTCCAAAGATGAGGTAAACTTATACAAGAATGCACCAGAGTAGATGTGAATGTAACTCAAAATGAAACAACAAAAGTGGTAAGAGGAAAACGTGAAGCGCTAAATTGATGCAAATAAACATTAAAACCAAAAAAAATTGCTCGTAACTTTTATCGTGGGGAAGTACGCACGGCTTTGCAAACAGTACCTTGGTAAAAAATAAAAGTACTTAAAAAAGGAAAACAGTGGAGAAAAAGAAGCTAACTTATTTACATGAAACAGCACTGTAAATTGGCTGATCGGAGACATCAGCTTCGAGACAAAGAAGAAAGAAGGATTCACACGCAAACGTGTGTGCGTGCAAGATTGAAAGCGCAGAAAGTCTACCCTTGGAGACATTTTTACAAACGGTCCCTTATCGAAAAAAACAGGTGCATAAGTACAGTGACCAAGCTTCCTATAGCGCTACGATGCAAAATTATTCTCGACAACCCAGTAATCAACTGGAACCATTTACTCGAATGGTTCCACTATCCAAATTACATAGCAGATTTTGGAGAAAATATCAGTGAAACGATCACGATGGCGACAAGAGAGCAGAGAAACGACGCCTGGACCAACAGCCATTGGAGGGCTTAACTTGACAACAGTGAGTGGATCAGAGTAAATACGTGCGTCCTCAAAACGCTTTTGCATGTGTGATTATGCAAAGTTTAACTCCACGACAAGTGCACAAACCCGATTCGCCCAGTGTGGAAAATTTACCCTAGCGCCACCGCCACTTCAAAATGGTATCAAGTGGTTGTATTAGCGTGTTTCAAAGTACAAAACAATGGCACCATAAATTCAGTGCAACAGGTTTTTGGATTACAAAATTTCCAAAATGAAGGGAGTTAAAAATAACCACGTCCACAAGTGCGTGAAGACAACAGCCACAAATTTTAACATATTTTCAAGAGGGGATCGGCTAAAAGTAAACTCTCTCCAAATGCAAGAAAAAGCCGCAGAGCTAATGTAGTAAAAGACCACTGGAAAATTTTCATTGCCTTAACTAAAAGCCGGCGCCTTGCATAAATTGCTTAGGGCAAAATTAAATGCAACAGTTACGTTTTCGTTAAACGGCCTGAACAAACACAGACTGACAAGATAGGTAATGAGGGAATAATACGAGCAATTGCTTAATTTTTAAAAAAATTTGTGTGGAATTGTGTTGAGTCCAGGCAAAGTTCCATGAGCGAATAGAAGCCAGCGAAGGGCAAATCAGTTGTGCTACGCCGCATTAGTTGCCACACTAGTGAGCTGTCTGTAGTACCATTGAGGGAATCAGAAGAAAGCAGTCAACTGCGTTTTTTAGATTAAGTGGAGTACAACCATCCTGGATGGAGGTCAACTTGGGGTCAAGCCTGAGCCTCTATTGCACTACCGGTCGTTAACACTCCTGATTTCGCAGTGAAGTGCGCATTCAAAAACCTACCTCTATTAAAAATGATAAATGGATCGACAGGTTACAGCAAATGATCTATAGTTTAGCTTAGCAGAGCAATGCAGGAGAGGATTAAATAATTTGCGTAAATAGTTCCCGTAAACATGACCATAAAGTTATTCCATGAACCAGGAATATAAGGCGTTTGCGTGTCTATGATCTTTCACAGACAGAGCAGTATCATTGCAAGATATCCTTTTAGCTGCTAACACTAGGGTCTGAGATAAATTGCGCCTTCTTCACCTCTATCCATCAGGACCAGGTCAATGTCACAAGTCCAGTGCACTAACGCAACTTCTAAGATTGCAACATTATAATATGGTGGTCTGACTTTTCAAATGGGCACAGGAAACGAATAGAACAAAAAGTTTTGGATAGAAAATTTACGGGGCATCGGAAGAATAAAGACATGGATTTTTAGCAATAGCAGTGTTGGTATACAACGATTTGTCTTTTTTTCGCACTGATATGTGAAGTAAAAGATTCCAAAGACTATCCATCACACGAAGTGCAACCGTATCGTACCAAACTGCTGTCAGCTTGAAACAAGACCCTTATTTGCAAAGAGATTTCTCAGAGGTCATTTACGGTTAAATGCTACAGCATGCTACCGACATCAGCATTTCTAAATAAGGATTTCTTTGTAGCAGCTTGAATCAGACGCCAAGTTAGACTAAAACTAAGGCTAAGCCGTGTCTAAAGATGGCTCCTTTGAAGAGGCACATACGCGAACAGGCATTATGCATGTCCAAAAGCTGCCCACATTTTTATATCGTAAGAAAGTGTCCCAAAAGCAGTCCCATGAAACTCCCAGATCGAAATACACATTACTGCTTACGGGTTTTGATCAGCGGGAAAGCCTGACTGCAAGAATAGAGAGCTACACCATGTTAAGGATGAGAGAACTACTGGCTCACTTGCAGCACAGAATACCTGACGCATGTGCTACGAGCTGCAAGAATCATCAGGCACAAACATTTGACCTCCAGAAAGAATGCATACGTATCGATCTGGTTTCTGCATCTTATTTTTAACTAAATATCACGTATATCCACCAGTTTTATCAAAATGAAAATGAAATTGCGCTATGTCTATGACCTCAGATCATTACGATCCAGGTAAACCTAAGCAAGTGACGCAAATCACTAGAACCAATAACAAAGGAGGCAAGATATGACGCAGAAAGTACGTGAACTCACAACCAGTTTGCATATCTTCGAGGGAGATGCTCTTCTTCTTCATAATGGTACTGTCATCGAAGTCCTTTCTATCACGTTTACTGGAAAAACGCTTGAAAATAGAAAAAGAATTGGGCTTCTTTCGCCGTTCCAACGTCCCACCTGAAGCAACAAAGCGATATTTTAGTGCATCGGCGTTAAAAATCACCTCAATGCATACGAAACGGACATTGTCTAGTGTCACAGTAACAATAGATTATCATTATTAGGACATTAAAGCAAGTTCATGCATAATCGTGTGAATTATGTACATAATAAATTGGTATGGAAAGACACTAAGATTCTTCAAAACAATCCAGTTGTTAAAAACAGAAACTCCTTGAAATGAAAAATTTTGGGGATCAAAATCATCGCTGAGGCAACAAGAAATAGCTGCAAATATGCAAGGTAGAAAATACGCCGAGTATAAGATCAAAACAGCCCTCTGGCAAAAAACCGGAAGACTTTACTATTGACACCCAGAAGGATAGTCAAATTTGTACAGACTGAATAATTTTCCGATGAGCCATTGAGTCAGAGAGGATAGATTTGGGAGGATACGCGAGAATACACTTGGTTGCCTATAGATGAGGTTTGGTTTCATCACCATCTCAAGAGGACTTACAGAGAGTAGATGCTTGTAATCTGTTGACTGCACAAAATGTACAAATTAGCACCTGAAAATTTTGCCAATCAACAATGTCAACTCTAGGTCTCGTTGATAATAAGGCGAGAGAGAAGGTAGCAACCACCGGCGAATCGAAACGCTAGTAAGAGGGCTTTTGATATTGTTACGAACAAGAATGAATGCAAGTAGGAGCCAAGCACCTCATGCGACCAGTATCAGCCTTCATAAGATTTACACTTTTAAAACCTATTAGTGCTGATGTAAGTAAACGGTGAAAGTGGCGCAGACTTAAGCAATAGTCGTTTAGCGAGTTTAAATTGCGAGGAGAATCTTCCTCGAAAAATGGATAAACGTAGACTCCGATTACCAAGTGCATCGCATGGGTCAACAAAAGAAACATTATCCTCACAGCGCGTTCAACCTCATAAAACTCACGAACACTGCCCCACGCACAAACACACAAAAGAAAGTCATTCACAAACACAAAGGGCTTTGGCTTAAACTCTTGAGTGGAAATAACCGGTGGCTTTGGGATATGGCGAATGGAATGTTTAGTTTACTTGCAGCAGCCACTAATTGGATGCCTGAAAATTTGCCCTCATAAGCATCTCTAGACCGTGGCTATGCTAGCAGGCTTTGATTGCTCTGACATTTCCTCCAGTGTCTAAAACGGAACTAATCGTAGATTATGTAAATGTTAAGATGAAGGCCATCTGCATGACATAAAGTCAAACCTATGCCAACAACCCAAGTGCCCGTGAGTTCACTCAACCTGCAAATAACCACAAAACGGACAAGAGTACGAAAACTAGGATTTGCACGGCAAATTTGATGCGACAAGACAATTTTCGAAAGCCGAAAAACAAAGAGGAAAGGATTAAAGTTAAGATATTTTAGAACCCTTCTTTCCGAAAAGTAAGCTAAGCAAATGAATTTGTGTAGAAACGTACAGCGTTAACGTGAAAATGAGGAGAGGATGAGTGCGAAACACGGTTTGGCACTGCGCCAAGATCAGACTGTGTACGGGTGAAGGCAAAAGAACGAGCTCATGAACAGCCGAACGAGACCCAAATGCACAACGGAGCGGCTAACACGAGCGATAAATAGAGGTACAATATTTGCCACCACATTATAGTGCTCAATTACAGTTTGACAAAATTTTTAACCCAAGCTCAGGTCGAAGGGTGACTCATTGGAATGAATGGCGAACATTGATGCTGCTTGACAATAAAAAAACATGGGATATCAATGCTAACAAACTATCTTGAATATTCAGCCCAGAAACGGTGTACAGCAGCTATTACTACGAAAACAAGAGAGCGTCACACTGTGGCGTTTTATAAACTTTCGGATTATGTAATGCTTGGCTTAATCTTAAGGTCTCAATGATTTCCACATTAAGTTTGTACTTTATCTACTTGCTTTTAAAACGCCATCTATGCCGACAACAACTGAAATTCGAACTAACGAATAGGAAGATATCAGTAACAAACAAAATTCATGAAATAGAATTGGGACAAATCGACGGGATCAAAAAAACACGGCTAATGCCAGCCCTACATCAAATATTTACTTCACAAGGGTTATACCTCTTCAATGTAAGCTTAACCGGTAGTTACAGTAGAAAGAGAACACTCATTGCTGCTCTAGTTAACCCGGCTGGAGAACAAACTCACCAACAGACACAGAGTCCCCGCTAGGAAAATTACCGCCTCCAGCGCTGGCAACGGCTGAGAGGGATGCTGAGCTACCTTCAACACCGCCCCCTCCAGCACACCCGAAGAATCGATTACTCTCTAAGGCGTAGGGGAGATTAGGAGTGTCACCTCCGCCTAGGCTCCAGGGATTGGGGCTTACCCCACCAATGTCGACCTCTTTGTCCACGAATTTTACGCGTTTGGCGGAAAGCCTACTGCGCCGCTCAACGCGGCGTTGGCTGGGAATGATGGCTGGCCGACACGACGGAGTTGACGGTTGCTGATCTGGAATATTTGCGTTGTAGGATGAAGGGACTTCTGGGGGCGTGTTACTGTTGCTGCTGATGATAGTCGTTGAGGCGTAGGCTGAAGCCCACGCGGGCGGGGAGATGGGAAAAGCATAGCAGGCCTGCCACCACTCCTGGTCACTGGCATTCACAACGTAGAGAATATCCCCGTGCTCAAAGGCGAGACCCTGTGAGAATGAACACGGTGTGGGGGCATACGAAAAAACCGTAGTTTTGTTAAAGAACTAACGATAGAGACTTCTATTCAATTAGCCAAAAGCCCAATCTGCCAATTGGATGGCATCCATAAGCAACAAGACGTACGAAAAATAATAAACTTGGTACACAATGAGGTATTACAAGGCGTTAATATTCCCTTTAAGTACTGATAAGTGTTTTTAAGAGGAGTATAACTCTGGTAATGAGGAAAAACAGTAATCAGCACACCAATTAATGTAAATGTAGTCACGAGGCGTTGCGCGAGTGAGAGATAAGTCTATCCAGAGAATTTTTGGGAAAATGTGTAATATTTTGAAATTCATACAACCAGCAAACACTTCATTAACTTCAAGGAAACGATTCGGCTCCGAAAAACCATAAGGATGAGCCCAAGTTCTTAGTCAATAAACGATAACACGTGTGAGGGGAGAATGTTCCAAACTAAAAAGCTTACACGGGCAGCAAGACCTCGGTCTGCCGTCGGATCGTAGCGAAATAAAGCTCTCACATAAATACTTTCCCGCTGGTTAATGGTAAGAGTGGTTAGTTTGCAATTAATCCCGACTAGATCCGACTGAGATGCACTGGTTCCTGTAAGAGAGGACTTTGAAGAAGTCAATTTGACTGGAGAAACGGCGGAAGAACTTTGATCAACCAAAGAGGAGGCATCGTCGAGCGTGGCACCTGATTCACGATGGTTGTAAAGGGGTTGGTTGCTACACGCCACTCCAACGGTAGGTCTCTTGATCACCTTTAGAGGTTCGGCATTACCTGAATCGAATGCGGAGGAATCAGGACGTTTACTCACACAGGATAAACTCGAATGCGTTCTGCGAGAGGACTTGTTGGGACTAGATACAGAAGACATAGTTTGGGCGCAGGAAGAAAAATCAAAGCATCTAAAACATAAAACAATAAAACACCATATTTATTAAATTGGTATTATTTCAAGGAATTCTGAATCACAATTCAAGTTACGACTCGACTAAAATGAGTCAAAAGATAAAACATGCACAGGAAACAAACACTACGACAAATGCCTTGTTTTCCAGGCTGCCAAGGAGCGTTACTTATCACTGACAGAAGCTTTTAATCCAACGCCAAAAATCTAAGTGATAATACCGACTAATGGAAAGAATAAGGAGTGTTAGTAAACATTAAAAACATACAAAGTAGAATTTGTCACTGCCTAGTTAACAAGGAGAGTTTGGTAACGAGAAACCAAACAATTAAATAAAAAGATAGCATAAGATTGAGTATGTCTAATTCAACCCAAGTACTAGACACAAAATGCATGAAAACATCTTACTAAGCCAGCTAACGTCCCATAAGGTCTTTAAAAGTGAGATAAGAAAGGACAGTGGGCACAACAGCTAGAGGCGATTGTATAATAAAGGTACCGACACTATCACATGCATGTGGTAAACAATAAATTCATTTGCTTCATGGTGAACATCACTGGGAAAAAAACACCCAAAACCGGACTTTACAATTATAAAAACAATAGGGTTAATGGAAACTGATATCAGACACGTTCGAATAAACCTCGAGGGAAATCGAAAAGCTCGTGAGGATCAGAAACAAACAGTAACCGCACCAAAATGGCCCAGTACTACAAGGCATCATATTTTAAATACAGAGCGTAGGCATACGAAGAATGGAAAAATCAACAGTCCAACAACCTGATTGGAAAAACTACAATAGCCGCCGTCGCACCCGTGGGTTTGTTTTAGTGTTGGATGGCTTAAAACAAACTTCAAAAGATCAAACGCAGAGCTAAATTTAAGGCATGATCGTTTCTTATGGGCCTTACATGCGTATAAATTTAATAACCCTGTTGATTACATTTGAATACTTTGTTTTTTTATCTAACGGCCTAATTTAAGTCTTTAGCAGTGTAGGCGAGTAAACACGAAAGCAGACAAAAGAACACTGCCAAATCTGTTAACAGATAAATGACTCCTAGTAGCAGAATCAACTAACTTGTCTTCGAGAACACCTCGCTAAGGACCCATCCCCGAAACAGATCAACCACGCGCCACTAACCCGCTGAGCGACCCAAAAACCTACAAGGGACCACAGCCCGCATCCGCGCGCCAAGGCCCAACAAGGACAGATAATAAACCCCACCCGACCTCGGTACCACGCAATGAGGGCAAGCCCCAAGCCCACCACAATCAATAACTCGAACGATCTCGCAAACGCGACCCGTTGCCAGAACACGTCAGCTCATTTCTAGGCATATGTGGAAACGCATGTAAATCGCACATTCCAATGTGAAGTATGTGAGAAATTAAGTCACACAGAAATACAGTGTGAGTGTTGAATAATAGCAGCAGTCACATGTTGAACGCAAAATGAAAGCTTCAAACGGCATCATCTTGATTGTCACTGAGCAGGAGATTGGCAGCGAGCTCTTCATTCTTATCACACGCAAAATACGCCTGAAGTGAGAAGGACGACGAAGCAGTTTACCGGAATCGACTAAACGTGATGCGGTCATTTAAGTTACCGAGTTTGTGTGCATAAAGATGTTATGATTCGAAAACGAACATAGTAACTCAACGAGCTACAGCATTGATGATTTACGATGAGAATCACGAATATTTAACGTATTATCAAGGTCCAAAGAATGAAATTTACCTGAATAACTTCATCTTCCGAGAAACCGAGAGCCTTCAGTCTCTCAATAGCGGTCTTCTCCTGCTCCGTCAAACGGATAATATGCTGGGCAGGTGGTCGAGGCTGGTCACTCTCCTGGTTCGTTTCCTCAGCATCGGAATTGATAAAGTCGAGAAAACCATTTTCATTTGCGTGAATAGCCTGCGAAAACCACGAATGACGTAGCAAAAACGTTGTTCTGCATTACACCAGCTAGATATCAGACATGCGAGAAAATCATCCCTAGCTATTTGACGCACAGACAATAACGACCAAGCCACTTTCGACAGAACACAATAGAAAAATACGCCAGGACGAGTGAAGCAACAACGAGTAGCGATGATGTTGGTGTAACAATATGGATGCCATTATCCGATAGCGCTGGCCAAAAACAAGGTGGACCTACTGCTAAATGATGACTAAAAGGATCAAACAAAGTAATCGGATAAATGAAAACAACCAACCCTAACGACGTCTGGATAGGAGACAGAAAGTTGCTGGATGAACTGCGACAGGAGTTGAGGATTACCACGAAGTGCTCGCAGTTGTTGAAATTGCGGAACCTGGGCAAGAATCGGGTAAACTTCCTCACTGCTGAGATTCCGCAATGATTCTGGATCGAAACCAATACCCTGCTGAGGTGTCGCAACAGGTTGATCCTGCGGGGCTGGTTGTTCGGACACCTCCTCGGGAATGTTACCCGATATCAAATACTCAACGGCGCGTTCAGGATTGTTGAAGCTCATCCTAAGGGCTTGTTCTACCTATAATTAAAACGTTGATATACTTGCGAAAATAAGACATATAGTCAAGAAAACACAACTGAATATGCAATTCCTATCTCAGGAATTTAGCTAATCAGCAGCGAGCTTGGGTCGTTCGACTCTGCCCACAGCATGGAAGTCAACTTATCAGTTACCTTTATGCGTTCAAACCCCATCTCAATCATATTTCTTATAGCTGATTCTAAGGTTTCTCCAGTCAAAAGATCGTTCGAATCAGAAGGATTTGAGGGGGCAGCGGGTGCCGCTGCATCCGATGGGGGTGGAGCTGCAGGAACGGGAGGTGGCGCAGAGGCTCCGGGATTTTCGGTAGGAGAAACCGCACACGATTCGGACTACAGAGTAGTACTAGTAAGAAACACTAAATTGTAACCTTTTTAATGGGCTCAGGGAGGGTTTCCTTTGGGGGCTTAGCTATTTGAGCCATCACGACGACAAAATTCTTGTCAGTAACCTTATAATCCGAAAGACTTTTGTCATCTTCCAATACTTTCCCTAAATGCCCAATGGATAGCTACAATTTTAAATACCTGAACAGATGAGCTTCAACTTAGATTCACCAAAATCATTCGGCCGAGATTTCTTAATTTTCTCCTTAACATCACCAACCTACATGAAATGAATAAGAGACCCTGCAACTCACAAGATCAGATTCTTCAACTTCCAAAGTAAATGTCGTCTGTTTCAAGGTTTTGAAGGTAAGTTGCATTATAACTTCGCAGGTAGTTTAAAACGAGTAAACCACTATTCACGAAATTTTAAACAAGTGGAACAGAAGCTGATTCAAGCTTTACCTAACTTAAATCACTTAAATACCTCATTAGGAAATTATTTTAATTTATTTTGCACTTTTTGTTTTATTTACTTGACTTGCAGGTAACAAACTGTGGCCTTGGTAATCATATATTTGTCAGAATTTTAACCATTAAATGGTATGCGCGAGAAACTTGCCAGTATCCAAACGCTACTATGGTTACAATTTTATCAAAATCAAAAGCATTTGTATAGTATCCTGCTGGTTTAACTCTCCGTTTTGGTAACGGCCCGCTCATTGCCTTGGCCACTGTGCCTTCGTCTGGCAGACTGGTTTTGTTGTAATGCCACTTGATTCAACTCCTGCTTTCTGTTTAACATACGTATTCTACCCTAAAACAATGCTCCTTCTTGACTTTAGGGAAATCCTGTGTCCTACATTAGTGGGGAAGGAAGGTGGATCCCATCTTAACATCTTAGCAGAGTGGAATAAGCGCATTTGCTACTGATGGGAGAATCAGTGGCTACTCTTGGCACTTGCTTAAACCACGTGTCCTGTAGGAGAACTCTGAATAACGGAAGCGACAATAACCTTTAACCTTTAAGGAACTGTCTACCGTACCTGTATGAAGATATCAAATATTTGCGAATTGGATCCACTTCTACCTCTCTAATAGCTGGCTATACCCAGACATGTGTGTGTCTGGGCGCCTCTGAGGCCAGAATATCGTAATAAGGAAACACTATCTCCATGAAATTGTGTTTAATCTCGTCCTTCCTTGCACAAATCTGCTTTTGGGCCAGTGTTCCTACGACTGGTTGTAAGCACGCATGATGGCCAGCGCAATTCCATGTCCCTGCATCTAGCTACCATATGTAGTTGAATTCTCAGGAGAAATTAGTGAAGTTGAGGTTAGGTACCTCTTAAGTTGCATAGAAAACCGGTGGTTTACATGGTTGGCTCGTAAGTGTTTTCTTACAGCACCGACTTCGTTATGATAGTTGATGCGAGAGGTCGACCAAGGAAACGAGGCTCAAAAGGGGAGAGGGCAAGATAACACATTGGTTGTTTAACTTCCGATTTCGGTAAAGGCCTGCTTTGGGCTTTGCCCAGCGCATCCCAGTGACCCTCAACCTCTTCTGTGTGGCGAATATATGCATTCCGCTCGACAATTAGGTCTTCTTTTACCTGCACAGAAGTCGCAGGGTGCTGCAGTTAAGCTTTAAAACAATTTTTAAATGATTTAAAACATGGTTGCACTATAGTTTTGAGGGAGTTGTATCACTAAACACGAAGGGGATGAATGTGCAAGTAGGCTTTTTTGGCTTATTTAGCTCACTGCTTCAACTTTTGGTGGCGGCAGACCACGCCCATATCCTAACATCCCTTCTGCTTGACAGTGATGAACTTATTGCACTAGTATGCGCTTTTACGTCCTCGGGGGTAGACTGAGGGCGCTGCATTGGTGGCGGTGACAAGCAAATCCGACTCGAAAAGCCAAATATCCTGGCCTCTTAAGCCTATTACCCAAACTTAAAGTCACACAATGAAGGTGGCTCATGTTGATAAATGGTACCGAGGTGTCGCAATAAGGTTTTTGAAGTTTCTTTCGTTTTCATAATTTGCCTAAATCTTGCTTTCTTCCAAAAATTGCGATTAGCGAATTACGTTGCATAAGATTTTAACGAGCTGAAAGCGTCAAATGTAGAGTTGTCTCTGATATGCGCATTATGTGAATAAGAGACTCTATTCCCACATCTATAGTAGCTGGCCAGAATTCGAATTGCCAGCTAGTCAGCACCAAGATGAGGCAATTGGTATTTGTGCTTTTAACTACATGACTAACCTTTTAAGCACGTCTTTTCATAAAAGAGGTGTGATTGTAGCATTCCGAGGCTCCCTCGAAGGCAAAAGAAGGCAAAATGCCAGGGGAGAACATATATATTCAACGGACAGAGGAAAATAAGCTGTTGGCATGGCCCGGAGGCCAGCCTACGCAGCCAGGGCAATACGACCACCCCTGTGACCTTGACCGAAACCGGTAGTTCAAACAAACAAAGTACTACAATGATTTTGAAATGCAAGGTTGTAAATTCATGCGACGCCGTTAGCGAAGTGACACAACCGCAAGCAAAATGAGCCTAATGAGCTGACAGCCCTTCCTGAGTCGTGAGTGATTTAGCTACGCGCGCTCCTCAGTCCCCAAGTTTGTACTGCCGTCTTCTCGTTGTGCCCTTCCCGCCAGCCGTGCTTCATCGTGCCTTTGGGGATGACCCGACGCGCTGAAATGTACAAACAAGCTGAAACGAACGCATAGAGTTTCTCATTACTATTTCTTTGCTTTTTGTAATTACTCAAGAAACTTCCTCACCTTCCGTAATTTTTCAGATAGCTCCCGTAGTCCTCCTAAAATCTCATTCTACCCCTGCCTTTTGTGGACCCAACATATCTTTGAAACGATTCGTTTGTAAGTATGACGTATTCCAACTGTTGCTTCATATTGTGTGCAAAAATACCACCCCGTAATGCTGTTTGCACACATTAATTGCATTTGCTTTCTTTTTGTGTAAACCTAAATTGCTCCTGAGACTACAGTGGTACCAAAGGTGATTCTGAGTTGGATAAAGGTTAAAAAACTGAATGTCTGAACTATATAGGAATTATGATTATTAATTTTATCATTTGCCGCACATGAATTTAGTTGTTTTCAGTGATGAACTGTTTTGAACCTTAGATCCATGTCCAGCTGTCTCTTCATTTTGAATTTACTGGCGAAGCAAGGAATGGGACAGCTAAGCAAGTACACTTTAAAGTTTATTATTTAGACTGAAATTTCGTCAGTGTGCAACTTCTTTCAATGAAGCGGGAGTTGAATCACTTGGTGTACATCTTGTTCAACGAGTAAATAGCGTTGAATGGGAACAGAGAAGTGTACCGTTTTATTTATAGATGAGGTTTCAATGATTACTCGAAAGTGCCCACCATCGGTGGCTAAGTAACACGACTGTTTTTGTCTGCATTTCTAAAATTTTAACTTGAACTGCTGAAAATGTTGGCTGTGCTACGTTATTGGTCTCCGGGATTGGAGGGATGAATGACTGTTCATACCCCGTTTAACTCTTGTGCTTAGAGGCAAATGATATTGAGTAAGGCGGTGTAGGGTTTAGAACAAACTTTACATGAAAAACAGAAATTGTCAATGCATACAAAATACCCACCTATAGCCCGATCTCAAAGAGTGATGGTGAGTTTTTCCATAACACGCTTTGCAGTAAACATTGCACATTTTAAAATAGGTTAAAATAACGCATTGTTCCGTGATTAGTGGCACAATCATTTAACAATCAGCCAGCGAATTATGGCGGTATGACACCTTGAGTGTACCCTGAAGTGGTAGAAAGCCACATTAGTGAGGAGGATGACTTGATGTTGGCACTACAAAGAGCTGGAGGGCTATTAGCATGACCAAAAGGTCGAATTGCCAAATCAGAATTAAAGACTAGGGACAATAAGAAGCCCGAGTAACCCTGTATACAACTAAACAAGTATTGTTTCAAAACAAAGTAGGCGGAGCACAAAGTTTTTGCAACAACAAAAAACAGGTGCGTGCAAAACAGGCTTAAAAGGGGATAAATCCGTAGTGTAATCCATGTAAACCCGCAATCCAGAACTGTGGAACAGAGGGAATTTATAAAAAACCTCTAAATTCCGGTTAAAAAATAGCATCCAATTTAGGCATATTTGCTTTTTCAATTACGTTTAACAAGTTCCTGCAGCCGTTATAACACAGTTGTTGATAGAACGGACAAAGTGACCTAAAGGCTTTGCATTATTCGAGTCGGCCTCGAAGTCGTTGCCACCCACATCACCAGGGTAAAAGATTTGTTAGTAAAGTACAAAAGGACTAAGAGACGACTTTGGACACGGCTAGAAAGCTGAATTACAAACCACGAAGCCTAAAAAGCTCATGTGGTTAAATATGCACTTGAACAGATAAGAGTTCACTACAATCCTTAAAAGTTGCCTATTTAGGCATATTAGCGCTTCTCTTTCATGAGAGGTTTACGGGAATACCACGTGCGATTTGACTTCACTTGGTAGGTTTAGCGTTCACCATGACAGGTAAATTTACTTGCCTGAAAGGCGCTGCCCAAGCCATTTTAGCAGGTGCGTCTGGAAGGAAACGGTGAGAAAATTCCTTGATTTACCTAAACGTGGGTCTACGGCAGAGTAGGTGTGCTGCACATTCAATGCCTTAGACAAATCTGGTACTGATAGCCAAAATAAATTTTAAAGCACTTTGCGGAGGTCAATTTTCTTTGCCTTACAGTACCGAACTGAAAATAGTCCCCCAGAGCGGACTGAACATGGAACAAGATCACGAGCAAATTACTGGTAACGATTGGCTGTAATCTTGTTGTGGTTTGTTTCTCAATCGCTCAGGTCGCCTACCAATGCTTTTTTAAGAAACTGCGTCATCAGCATTTGAATATCTTTATGTAAAAAATGCCTCACTAGGGTTTAAAACAACAGAAGAGTTGCCATTGGCTTGCCTCAATCAGGAACATTCACCATGTAACTTCCAGTGGAAGAAACAACTATGCCTGTAGCACAAGAATGCAGCGCATTCAAGGAAATGTGCTGCCAAAATGACACTTTTGAAACTAATGCATAACACAGGTATTTTACTCTTCACGGATACAGAATGGAATGATTAGCATAGTGGCATTGCATCTAAGTGCGTGCGGAATTCTCCGCAAGAGTCCTCTGTTGTGGATGTCGAGGAGAAGTAAATGAAAGGCGACACCTGAGTGCTTTCACTCATTTCTCAAAAATGCTGGCAGTGAAGTGGGAGCCGTTACCAGACCCCAATACAATCAACTTACCTTCACATCTGTACGGTCTATCACTGTACACCCGGTGAACGAAACACAAGCCAAAGTAATGTCAAAAAAGACGGACAAGCATATAGTGCTTTACTTCGGCACACGAAGAAATCTCACAAGTAGCAGACTACAGATAGCTCTTTTACGATTTTAAACGAATTACGTGTAGATATTTGACGCAACTCTTTGCGTTTTGCTTAATACCCAGAACCAACCCTGGATACTGGCGGGTAAGCTTGGCTAGAGAAGTGATATCATCGTCACCAAGATTGCCATTCTTAGAAGACGGTGTTATTAGACGGTTATCATTACAGATGGGCAGGTACGGCGACGATGAAAAGCTGGATATCTGCGTCAGTAATGGTGTGGTCATCCTTTGCAGATCTGGTTAGTGGAAAGCGCATAGGTGCAGCGGACAAGAGCGCATTCCCTTTGACTGGTAGCTATTGCGTTGACAAGCAATCAGTTTCCCCAGAGTCCATCTCTGCAACTAGAATTCGAGTAATACAGTCGGCATTAAAAAAAAAGCCTTACGTTACGACTTAAGATGTCGCCGTTGTGAGATGTGAGTCCAGCGTCCTCATAGCTGTCGAGGACTGAACTAGAGATCCTGTGGGATGGTAATTAAGCTTCTTTGTTTCATAATTAGTAGTAATGAGTTAATGCGAAACCTAAAAAGACATTTGTGTAGGCACTTGACGTACCTAAGTGCTGCAAACGTGCCTCGTTGGTTGCGGCAGTAACGCATTTAGTAGCTTCCATTTGCATCTGCAGGATAATTTTATGAATCGCCTGCAAAGCTGAGGTGATTGGTTGGTTTAATTACGTTTGTTTGACTGTATATGATTTGGTTGATCTGAAGTAGCTCTCTTGGAGTACGTCATTTGAGGCTTAATTGAAAGCGCATTAAAGGCCGAGCTCTTAGTTATTCAATGTACATTTCGTCGCAAAACGGTAGAGATGAACTTCTTTTGTCCCTTCATCCACCCTTAATTTCGTTAATCATCATGTATCCCAACTTTATGAGTGACCATAACCAATGCTAAAAATTGTAATTCCGTGGTTGCGGTAACTAATCGCAAACTCGTCATTCCACTATGTGATAAGCAAGGCGCTAAACTTGTTCGAACAGCAGCGGTACCACCCAACGCATGAGAATGGAAAGCCGTATGGCAGACAAGCAGAAACGCATACAGTTAAATTGTAAAGCAAGTATTTTCCATGTTCAGTACAATATGTATTAATCATAATGCTGAGCTTAACATATTAGTCGTATCGAAACAACAGAGTGAGATCTATTACATGGAATATATTGTTGCCATTATCTATTCTCAAATCTTGGCGACTTCATTAATTGAAGGTTTTTTTTGCTTTGGGGACCTCCCATTTGATTAAAAATGTTTCACTTTTGAACAAACACCCATTGCCAACGCCCATTAATGCTGCCGACGAGATTCGCGTCCTCCCCATTCTGCAGCGCTTCCCATGGGCAGAGGCATCCAAGTGTACATGCTTGCACCTACATCCAGGCATGAGCATCCACACATTTTACTTCGTTAAATTACATGTTTTTTAAAGAAGCCAAAGGAGCACTTTCCCAAACGGTGAAACACTTGGAAAAGTAATGCGGAAGTTGGGGAATCAGGGGCGTGCCTATAATGTCGAGGAGCAAGTTAATGAAACGCTTTTTTAAATCTAATTTTACTGAAAGTTTAACCCATGTTTTGGCTTTTTGTGTTCAAAAGCGATTGTATTTGTATGAATAGGTTTCGTGGTTGCCCAATTGCCAGTGTGTTTAAATTATGAGTGAAATCTGACGCAAGAATTGCCGCAAAGGCAGCTGAGTCAAAAGGAAAAGAGATCGACATTGAAGAAGGGATGGAAATGGTTTTGTGATGTCACAGGAAGAATGCATTTGGACCTCAACACCACTTCGCCACTGGGCCACACTAAGGGGGACAGGATTTGAAATGTTCCTCTCACAGGTCATGCGCCGCGGCGACAAGTGTAAATGAACGCCCATTGAAAATGAGGATTGAAATGGAGGACTCGTAGCAGCTCAGCAAACGTTCATAGAAAAAAATGTCATAAAATTAATTGGCCTAAGCACTTGGTGCTGGGATTTTAAACAAATTCGCCTAGCAAAGCATTTTATGACATCCTCAGCTTATAACTAATCCAGATCCTGGTTGTGACTTTCTTGGTCGTATCGTACCTCCATCCTATTACTGAAAGAACATTTTTTACTTGAAACCCTTCAGCTTTTCGGTGCCAGACCAACAGCAGAGAATGTGTGCAGGAGAATCGGTAAAACCAGTCGGATTGGAATTAAAACTTTCAGATAAGGAATGACTTCGGAGCACTTTATTTTTTTCCAAAACCGAATGTTTGAAAACGCGAAGTTTGCCACTCATCTTGTGTTTGCTGTGCAGAATGTGTGCAGGTTTGGAACCTAGAAGTTTCATGGAATGTATGGAGATGCCATGAAAGGTTGAATTGTGGTACGGTATAATGCGGCAACTTTAAGCCACAAATGATAGCTAAGCAATAGAAAGGTACAAATAATTGAATGCGTCATCGAAGAGGGGTTCCTGATATTCATCTGCTATATGAAACTAAAAACTAACGCCTCAGCAAGGCAGGATGCTATTTCCCCGAAGTTCTGGGCGTGGAACAAGAAGTACTGGAAAAAGGGTAACTGATATGCAGCATAACTCTCTTCTGACTAATTAGCATAATAATTAATTAAACATGTATAGTGGCTTTATTCATCTGGGCAGGACAAATTTGATGGAACAAATGCGATAAAAATGGCGGAACATTGATGCAATAATGAAAGTTCATGAACATGCTTTTCATTTTGAAAGGAGCATTACATGGCTGTCAGTGGCACTTAAGTGGATATGAGATTTCGAACATTCTACTCTGGATAGTTTTGGACTTACAGTCACTGAGACGGCACGAACAGAAGGATCAACGTGCAACCCTACAGCCGTGCAGATCACGCGGACCAATCTTGATGTTCGAAGAAAAGTGGAAAGGTGTTTTAGTGTAGCCCATAATGTTATTACATGACGGGTGTGAGTGAATCGCTAGAGCGTTGCCAATGCATGCGGGTGTGTGGACAAGAAGCAGAGTGTCACGTGGAAGTCATCTGCATCACATGGAGTCGACGGTGCCGACGAAACCGCTGCTAACGATTCTGTTGAAGAGATAAAAAAGCTCAGACCAGGCGCCCAACGGCATGCCAAGGAGGACCATGTGCATCTCCTTGCGCTGTACCACGCCCTCGATTAAGCTGTTGAGGTTAACCAACTGCTTCTCCGTTAGATGCGCAGATCTCGCGTAGTCCTCAATCGTCGGGCTCTCTGAAATGCACACCCATTAGTTAGCGTGAAAATCGACAAAAGTGGTGCTTTCTAAACTTGTTTTGGGGTCATAACACAGCGTCTTGATCTTACTCGACTTCATATCTGGTTCTAAATCAAAATCTTTATTTAAGGGCGATGAATTAGTTGAAGTTGTAGTGCTTTTTAACCACTTACGCTTTAATACATGAAATGCGTCCACATCATTTAATTCTGCACTTAATTTCAAACAGCCAGACGAGAGCATTAAATTAAGGCCTAATCCGACTCGTAGGGTGACTCGGAGGTGTCGGGATTAGTAGTGAGAACGAGATCCCTTTGTCCTGAAAGTCTGTCTAAGACAGTATGCGATGGTAGACGCTGAAGTCGGGAAAGAGAATCACCTGGACTTGTGGTTATCCTTCAAGATTATCCGAGCCCAGCTGGGCACTACTTTAAAGTGAACAGCGAGCCATAGCATTTATTTATGCTATTTTTCTCTCGTACTTGGCGAGATAAAGACTAATGGAACTTTGAAGAGTTGTAAGAATACCACTTAATGAAGTCTCTGAGTTATGATAGCTGCATTTGCACGCCTAATGTAAAGGTAAGCAGGCAGTATTATTTCCAACTATCACTGATGCATATTTTAAATACGCTTCTCCGACGAAGGCGGTTTGGTAATAGACCGTCGAGAAGAGTGGATTTTTGAGGTCAACCAAGATAAGTGCCACCATATGAAAGAACTTTCCTTGTAAAAGGAGTTTCTCTGGTTTAACCTCTCCCGGAATTGTGCGATTCTCATGTCACTGTTTATTTATTACGCAAATCACAGGTACTATTAGCTTCAGTAAGAAAGTATCCACAGAATACGATGGTGTTCCATCGCACGAGACGCACAAAGCCATTTTATTTACATGGTATTTTTTTTGCTGGCTGGTTTTTCCCCTGGTAATGTCTTACAATGTAATAATTTCGTATCGTCCCTATGCACCGCAACTTTAAGTTGAATAAAGTTAAGAAGGTGTATTTTTCGTCCACAAGTGGTCGTATTACCTCTATTTAGGTGTTGCAATCAATCAGCTACGACAATGCAGCTCCCAAATGGGTTGTCAGTATGCACAACAACAACAGCTTACTATGGCCACAAAAATGAATCTTGATATCTTCCTTACCTTTGACTCTGACAGTGCCATCAAAGCATCTTAAATCCATTCCATGGTAGAACAGGTGAGAGCTAACGAGTAAACGAGCGGAAGTTATAAAAGAAGGCTTCTATTGATGGAATATTCTCACCACACATTAAGAAGATGAACTGAATCTTTGACAAATGAGTATCATATTCGTAGAAGGCCCGAATAGGGCAGATTCCACTTCACCGGAATTCAGCTACTCCTTACGAGTGATCACCCCAACATGGATGGCTATGCTTACCGACGAGTTTTTTGGCCAACTCGAGTGGAGTTCCCTCGCCCAAAAACGTGGGGATCAGCCAGTCCTGGTATCGTTGAATGAAGCGGTAGAGGTATTCAACAGGAGGCCTTTGCTCTACGAAAGACAGCAAGCATACTTCATCTGATACAACGTTAAAATAAGATTTACTTAGTATCAGATTAAGAGGGAAAGGTGATGTTTACTAAAAACTCTTTCCCAAATATTCTAGAATAGATTTTATCAAGTCTTAATGCAATCATACGGAAATCCCGAGTTTGGCAGTCGAAACGCGCAATTCACTAAGTTAAACGAGTTAAGAACTTTTTGAAAATCATTCCCTGATAGTTTGCATATTTTTACTACCACTGGAAGGCTAGCATCTTGAACGGAATGTACTTTGTGTTTTCAAATCACATTTGAGCTGTTTTAGGAAAGCAAACCAACCATTTCAGTCGATCAAGTTTTCAGAAGAAATATGTCGCGAAGTAGTTTAATGGTGGCGCATCAACGCTACTTCTTAGCGCCTGCTCATTAAAGCATTCATTTTGACTTGAATTCACAACGCCTTCCAATCCTTTGTGCCATCACTTGAAGCTTTTTAAGTCACACATCACACAAAGCGAAATAAGTGCGCATCCAAGCAGCTCATGAAGTTGGTATCCACTCAAGACAGGAAGCGAATGGCACAGTGTGGTTCAAGCGAGGACCGCAAGACTAAGCTTGTCTCAGCTAAGAAGGAAATATGAAAATCGCAAAATGAATTAAACACCTCAATTTAGCTAAAATGTGTCTGTAATAATTGGTGCCTACACTTGGGTCTCGATCTAAAATAGCAAAATGTATCGCCCAAACAGCCAGAAGTGCAGCCGCATCCAGAAACGGTGTTTGCAGAGTCCGAGCATAAGGGCGCTGTTAGCAAATCACGACGAAAGTGGTTTTTTATGCAAAAACAGCGATAGTTAATTCGTATAAAGTGGTGGACTTTTCTATGAATGTAGGGGTTGGACGAAGAGCAGCGGGACTGGGAGACTGGACCATACTACGGAGGCGTTGAAGTGCACATCGATTAGACGTTGCACAACGACAAATGCTCACTTTGTCAAACGGTTCATCGAAAAAGGTCCAGAGTCGCTCCAGTCGCCATTTTCACCACACACCTCAACGTCAATTCCGCCCTTCGTCGGTGCCAACTCTTTATGCTCCAATGTCACCTTAATTTAACCAATACATTATCCTCCGAAAGGCGTAATTTCGTGGACCTACGAAGCAGTTCGGCTTAATTAACAGTAATTTCCTCTAAAATACAAAAACACTGATCCTAGCTTTCTTGTCACCTCCCCAAACAGAGAAAAAAGCTGCCATTCATGTCTTTGCGAACTAATCGGTAAATGCGTAAAAAACTGTCATTTAACGGATACCATAATATGCATTGAGAACTTTTATATTTACCACTTTTTTGTCACAAAAACCGATCGAGAGGTGGCGCTGCTAACAAGGGGGCGGAAAATGAGCCTCTGGTCTGTAAAAGTCTTCGGTTAAAAAGTTAGCTGACTTTACTACTGTGGCCAACAAATTGCACGAGTCGTTTACTATAAAATAACGTTATTGTATCCTTTTGAAATATGTTTATAAAGAATTCCCATGGGGAAACGCCGGACCAGTGAAGTGGAAGTTGTAGTGTCGCCACAGGAGAAATGGCTTGGGGTTTTGCAGGAATGGGAACAGTTGTGCGGGTATTTCCGTTAGGTGGATGTTGACGAAAGGGGCAACAGTGAGAGAAGTTAATAACATTTAACCGGAACACTGTCAACGTTGTGGTGGCAGATTTTAAAGCTAATTTCGCCACCACGAAGGGAACCTCCGGTTAATGATACTTTTATCTTTTTACGGTGGATGAAAATAATGGGAGAACTGGACTGTGGTTTTAACATCCACTTTAAATGCATATTATTAGTCCTGAGAAGGGTAAATTTCGGACTTAAATGTGGTGATTGGCAAAACAGCATTACAACCTTTAGTGGTACAATGGAAAAATTGTGTTTGCGTTGGCAGTCGCCATATAATTCACGAAAGGAAGGCCATAGTGTCCACACGTAGCGCTTACTCCCATGACAATGGCGTTATTATAATCCATTTCAAAGTGGAAGCAAAAATGTCCCAAAACCGAAATAAAAATAACAGAGTTTCGATAAAAGCAACTAATTTTTTTTTCTATTAATCAGTCTCCAAAGAACAGACTTCAGCGCTTACCCCATTCACCTTCCACACATGCATGCGACTAAAAGACAAACAATTATCCCCATACCGCTCCCTACAAATATCTCTTTCGGTGCTTAAACGACTGGATTCAGTGCATTGCTTTTTAAATCTGATGTATTGTGTGTGGTGATCGTGGTGTTTACCAAAACAATGGACCGAATCCACCTGGTGTTATCTGCAATCTAAATGAATGCGAGAAAGCTTGGATCTCACTCACGTTCGATGTGGTCACTGTCAACATGAGGCTGGTAGGTATCAGGATCACCAACGCCTGTAGTCTACCTCAGCGTGCTCCAAGAGGTCTTCATTTTCCTTACCTGATTCTCGTCCACTCATTGAACAACAGTAAGTAGCAGTTCAATCCGATTTTAAAACAACAATTCAAAGAGGTAACTTCAATTATTTTTCGGGTTTTTCGCGGGCTGGATTGTATTTGACACAAATTCATTTAACAAGTCCACATCAACAACTTTGTGCAGCGCCACTTTAAGGGGTAATGGTGTAGAAGCCGTTGAGTCGACAAGGTAGTTTGCTACACAATGGAAGCTACTCAAATGTTTTGAATTAAATTGTTAATTTAATAGTGCGGAAAGATGCAACTTTACTTCTTAGTGCGTAAATTTAGAAGCAATTCGATGGTGTACCATGTGTCTTTCATTCAGTCACATTCAAAGAAGTATTCTGTTGGCTCGTCTTTGCTTTATGAAGAGCCGTTGTGTTTTACGACTAAACAGGCTGAAAAATGGTAACTGTACGCGGTTTACTGTCCTTAATCGAATCATGATTAAATTTAAGCCGTTGATTTTATTTCAACGCTAACTCTTAAGGAACCAGTACGTTAAGACGCCGGCCAGGAAAACACCGCCCGGTGCCCAACTCCATGCAAACTGAATTCCAGGTGGCGAGATTTTACTTGATACAAAGTTTGTTTGAAAGAGGTTTGTTTTAAGTGTGGGAGAAAGAGCCAAACAAGTTACGTCGCGTAGCTGCTTAAGGCGTAAAAATGCTTACTTGCTGTGCACATCTCCCGATCCTCGTCGTAGCCATCGGGGCAGTCGAGCTCGCCGTCGCAGATGAAATCGAATGAAAGACAGAAACCGGGCTCGCGACATGGCCAGGGTGAACTCTCTGGGCACTCGTTGGCGATTTTCTTTTTGGCATCTTCAAAATGCATCACAAACTAAATATCAACTCTCTTTTACTGGGAGGCTAAGGTAGGAAAGAAGTAGGAGCGGAAGGAGGAAAAGCTAAACGGTTGCTTTAGTCTTTAAAAAATTCACATCATCTCATGGTTTCAGCATGTCACGATTCTGCCTTAACAAAACTATAGAAATTATATTGGGCTAATCGAAATGACAACACAGCAAATCACTGAAAACTGTTGCGCTTCATTTTGTTTTGAAACTTTAGCATATCACACAAGGGGTATCAAACACCCTGGCGGCCTTTAGACTGCATGAGGGGCACAACAACGAGGTTTTATGGTTTGAGTTAGGGCTCATGCTTCGCTTATGATGCAAGCAAAGTTTGCTGATGAAGCTTTAGCCGTGATGTTAAAGGAAGCAATCACAAGGCTCAGGGCATTATCTTATTTTTAAGAACTGCTAAAAATGTGCCAAAATTTTTCGCGGCAAGTTTGCTTAAGAGGAAGTGACAAATCTTATAAAATGATAATACACGACAACGACTAACACTTTTATTTGCAATATTTGGGTTCAACTAATTTTTATGTGCCAAGAAAGGATAAGAGATGTTCCCTTTTCATTACCCTCCGTAGGTATCGTCGAGCAGATTCCATTGCTGAGGAGACAGAAGACCATTCCAATTACCAACGCACGTTGAATCGCCCGATGTGAAGGCATATTCGTATCAAATTCTAAGGAGAAGGACAGAACTTTAAAATAAAATAAGGATTATTTGCTGGTTGTTGCATCTCTTATAAAATATGCACGATATTCATTTAATGCTAACCTACACATTCTTGTCTAAGTTTCAAAGTGCTGCAAAGCGAAACATCAAAGGTGCTAGGCAATTAGACCGTTTGAAAGGTAAGGTTTCAGTAGGAACATGAAACTTGCACCGATTAAGTATCAGCATCACGCATCAGCTGTCCAGACGATAATTCCCCAAATAAAGTGGTAACAATTATTCAAAGATTACCTATTTACCTCTAGCCAAAGTGGGAAGCGTATTTTTCTGAAGGCCGACGTCCCAGCAATGTTTTCGTATCGCCGTGCTCAAACCTAGTGATCAGCCAATGCAAAGTGCCGTACAAGCATCGCAGCCAATCAGATAAGGCACTGCTCAGACAGCCACGGAGGGAAACCTAGACAAACGCATTTATCGCCATGTCCAAGTGAATGCCTGCGATTTTGCACCGCGAGGGTGATAGGCATTTGAACGAACGCCTATCCCAGCCATCGCTGACTAGAAATGTGATCGAAATTTACGCTCAAACCACCTTTTTTGTTTACGCAAACTTACTGATGAAGGGGTGGGGGCACTTTGACAATATGTGTGTCGCACACCATCCAGGTCCTCGGTTTCCCTTAAAAGCGTGCGTAGTATATAAGCTGAGCCACAGTTTAAAATGCGACAATCCCTTCTTCTGATACAAAATACAAGTCTGTATTTTTATGGGTTTATCTATTCCTCGTTGATTAGCTTTTTGATTAATCTATTCGTGTTCGTTTCAAATTCATGCTCCCCAGCAGTAATAGTTTTCGCACTCATGTCTGGCCCGATGAGTTCGGAATTTTGGCTCCCTCACCTTCCATTCAGTTGACTGTGCAGCTTCAACTTCGCTCAGATCCTCAGCTGGCACGCTGATGTCATGGAGAGTGTGCTGAGTAAGCAGAAGGAAAATTTGTCGGCTTTCCGCTCTGCAAACTCGTTATCGTGCAGTGTTCCACAGCACTACTGTCCTGCATCCACTCATATAAAAGCTTTTCCCTTCGAACCTTATCAATGAGGCAATAAAAGTAATTACAATTACCGTAGCTCTGCACTGGCAATTAGTCGTGTAAATTGAGCATCAGCTTCTCCGCCATCCTTCTCCGGCTGTAAAGTCACCTAACTTTGATATGTCAATTGAGTTCCTACCTCAGATACCTAAAAATGAATTAATCTGACAACAATTTTTGTTTGCGAAAATTGTGCAACGGAAGAATAGATACAAAGATGCTAGCCATCCTGTCCTTATATGACTACAGCGATCAACTTCTCACTGCTTTTTCTAAGTTTATTCCAAAAAAAGGCTTTTTACATTATTTCTAGTGTAGACCGCGCTTACGCTTTACCTTACTGTACAACTTGCTGAAGCACTCATTGCATTATGCAAAGACTATTAAACCTCCAGATTCGTGTAAACAAATATTGTCTGAAATTCCTTTGGGAGCCATTACTTCCAGAAGGAATTTATTGCGCAAATCTTCCGTCTCAAGTACAATAGACCACCCCTAATCAAAGATTCCCAAGCGTTAAGCTTACATAAGTTGTGCTTAAATCTTGACCTTCAGGGCGTTCCAGTGGGACCGCAGTTAAGGTAATCGACCTTGCTCGTAGATTGCTCATTTTTAACCTCCATAGTCACCGAACTTACTCTTTCGTACCTCAAATTGTCCCCAAATGAAATAAACAATAATGCTTCCCTCACCACCTCTTAATTTTTACTAACTTCTGTAGGTCAAAATCATCGGCACTCTTATTTGTGGTTTGCTTGTTTGTTGTGCAACTGAAGGGTTTCAGCATTACTTTAGCGAACAAGCAAGGATCTCCAATCTAGTCTGCAATGCATCTCGATGGCACCACCACTCCGTTAACAAAGGGCATCTTGTGAATAGCCAGGCTAATTTGTATTCATCAGTTGCGGAACATGAAACATCTTGATTGCTACCCAAAAAAGGTTAGGATGCACCATAAACATGCTGCACTAATCAGTGTCTCAGCAGAACAAAGAAAATGCGCATTTCGTTTTCACGCCTAGTTCGTGTTAGGGCAACTATTTAAAATAATTTTATCAGGTCAAGCACTTTACTCGTTTGCGAGGTGCCCTGATCTCCGTAACCCTAAAGCCGAGTTTTTGATTCCACCATTTGGATGTCAAGTGAATGCGCGCAACGATAGCACCAATTTTGAATAAAGTATGCACACTCAGGGAACAAGTATACCGTTGCTCCGGATCAGGTGCTTTTCGTGCAGCAAAATCAACTTCGACTGCCGCACGGTTTAAGGACTAGACATAGTTCCATGTTGAAGAGTCGGTGGAGCGTTGCTCTCCCCTGCACAAATCAGCAAGCTCGTGAGGTGCAGTGACGGTGGATTTGTTTCATTAATTTTACAGTTAAGAACCGTCGCTAAATTAAGGATGTGGGCTTTGAAATCTTTCGTTCTTCATTGGTACATTACCTGTTTCGCATTTCCTTGACTCCAATCGCAAAATTAATTTAGCCATTACTCTTGCATTAGGAGATCATAAAACCTGCAACACTTGCCTTACAAATTACAATTCCCTGAAACTTTGTTCGAAGAAACTTAGTTTGGCAGTTTTAAGTTTTGTACTTTTGTTCGCCCCTCTTGCTGGCCGCTTTGTGGATGGAACACGGAATGGAGGTAATCCTAGTTTCATTGAACATTAGGACTTAATGTTACCTTCACTAAAATGAAAACCAACCACAAGAATTAAGATTTAATTGAGAATTATACCGTAATTTCCCCATCGGAGACGAATATTCCGGCCATTGTGTTTGGTATTTTGGAATTTCTTTCCACAATCCGGTGTTATTGAAAACAAAACACCGACATTCTGTTTACATGCAGGAGTTATCGAAATGTTGACATCCTTCACTCCAGCCTCCAGTGGTGCATGCGTCTCATCCGCAGTGCGGTGGAAGCGATCCTGCCCCCCGCGCCCCTCCCCACCCTCCGGTAGCATGTGGGCGCGGGAACGACTTCAAGCGCAGATAAAATCAACGAGGCAGCGCCACCGCACACAGACTGCCGCCACCACCACGACGCTTTAATTATTTACCCTTCTTCAAGGGTGCTTATTTCCACGATCCCTAAAAGCCTCAGTCAGAACGCAAGACTCATGCATGTAAATATTAAAACTTGCACCCTTGCCTTGACTTAAGTCATCCAAATTTGAAAATAAAAGACAAAATGTCGAGCCTTGCATTTTGCTGGTTCGGTCTATTTAATATGCAGAGCCAAAGTTTGTTAAAGAATAAATTAAGCCTGAATGGCGGATCACTTATTTATCATTGAATGTTTGTATGTACTTAAGTAAAAATCTTTTTAAATTGTGTGCTTCTGAGGAACCAATTTTATCCTCAAATTTCGACCGTCCTCGTCTTAGATTGAAGAATTTTGTAAACTATGCAAAAGTGTCACTCAGAATGACGTGTTTGCGTTTTTTTAAAGGCAGAGATTTCCGTTTTAATGCCTTTGCGAGGAGAATTCCTGGAAACATTTAGCAATTCTTTGTTGGGCTAAATTTTTTACTTCATTGCGATGATTTTAGTGAGATTTCTTTTTGTGAAGCCGCGAATCTTGTATACACAACTATTATCAATGCATGACTGTTTTGATTCCTCTCATTCAGTAAAAAATTGCAATTGAGGCTTTCTGCACCATCCGACTACCCTACTTTTTTTGCTCCGAGCGTTGTTTATGCCATTACTGATCACACACGATTTGCAGGCTACTGTTGGCATGGAAAACTACATTAACAGAGCTCGTTTGCAGTCCTTCTGGTGCATCCATTTCAAATGCTCCATCGCTGCACTTTTCCGCCTCTTTATCAGTAATTCCGTTTCCGTTTCAAACAGTAAATCAAATGGTACAGCTTCCCGCTGGAACATTTATTTCCAGCTCACTTTTCTGCCTTTATTGGATATTTTCGCGGATGCATATTATGGTGGTGTTTTTTAATACCACGCATCTCCTAGAAAATACTCTCCCGATATCTTGTGGCAGATTCCGGGCATCATGACCAATTTGAATGCAAAGTTTTTACAACCAGTTTGAGTGCAGGAAACAGAGCCCAATAAAGCATACTTTTGGGAAGCTGTAAACGCGTTTGTGAAACACTCCGCATTACACTACATTTATCATTCATTATTTTCCAGCCCATGGCATTTAACCAACTTATTTAACTACGAGCACATTTAAAACTACAACAAAAGTTAGTGATGCCTCTTAACAGTTGGTTTAATTTAATGTTTGGTTATGCGCGCACTTGAGCCTCCACAGTCTGTGCTACCGCTCGGTGATCTGGCCTCTAGACCATGCCAACAACAGTTGTGGAGCTCTCATTGTTGACCTCCTCTTCCCCACAATTTTCTCTGGAACAAAAAACCGGCTGCTTCATCACATGCTTATTGTAGCGTCCCGAGATTTCCTTGAAGACAAAAGAAGGCAAAATATGAGGGCAGATTACATATATATATATATATTGCAGGAAGAGGGAAAGGGGCTGCTGGCATGGCTCGGGGGTCGGCCCACCCGGCTAGGGTAATACGGCCACCCAAGTAACCGCAACCGAAACCGACAGTCAGAGCAGCAAAATGCCACGCTCGTTAATTTGAAATTAAATGAAACAACTACACCTCAAAGAAGAGGGCTGAAAATGGAGTTTACTCTGCCTCAGGTGAATTGACTCTCTCTGCAAGAACGCGATTCTAGTTTTGTTTCGCCCCTCGCCTAAAAGGTATATTTTAAGGAAACCTGTATTTGTAGTACTTTGTTTGTGTTTCTGTCAAGGTCACAGAGGTGGCCGTATTGCCCTAGCTGCATGGGCTGGCCTCTAGGTCATGCCAGCAGTCTTTTTCCCTCTGTCCTGTGTATGTATATATTCTACTTTAGCATTCTGCCTGCTTTTGCCTTCAAGGGAGCCTCGGGACGCTACATATTACGTTGGAAATGAACTTTCGCCTATATTACTGCAACTTTAAAGAAAGCTTAGGCTCCACGGTGTTTGAGGGCTGCGGAAATATGCACCATATGCAGTAAATATGTAATACTTTATTTGTTCGAGCTGCCATTATCGGTCTCGTTCACAAAGGCGACCAGATTGCTCTAGTCGCGAGGGCTGGCCTATGGGCCATGCCAGCAGCTCCATCCCCTCTGTCTATAGAATATACGAATTCTACCCTGGTAACTTACCTTCTTTTGCCTCCACGAGGGTCTCAGGAGGCCACAAAGGGAGTCTCAGAAAGCTGAAGTATGCGTTTCTAAGGTATGACAAAATATTAGTTTGAGGTAAAAGTAATGACCATGAATTCAAGGTGGGTCAAACCTAAATGTAAGGAGTTGCTCAACACGTCCCACAACTACTTTAGAGGCCCAAAAATAGGTCAGTAAGATGTGTTAATTTTACTGCATATTTATTGCATAAAGCGTCGATGCTGTCTGTAGTACTCTGTTTGTTAGAAGTGCTGGTTTCTTTCAAGGTCACAGAGGTGGCCGAGTTGCCCTAGCTGTGTGGGCCATGCCAGCAGCCTTTTTCCCTCTGCCCGGTGAATATATATATTCTACCCTAGCATTCCGCCTACTTTTGCCTTCAAGGGAGCCTCGGGACGCTATACTGTCAGTTGGAAGAAATAAAACAAAAAATCTATGTGCTTAAAAAACCCAATGGTAGTTGTCAGACTAAAGGAAATAGCTTCCAACATTCTATTATTTTAAAGCATGAGTAAATCCCCCCAAAATTAACAGTGTTGATGTCTTTAATGCTCTTTTTGATGTTGCCATAAAGCCTCCGCGAGAACTTGCGATTTTAACTCACACTACATGCCAAGTTAGCACTTCAAAACGTTACTTAAGTGCATTTCATTGCAGTGTTTGAATTAGCAAAAATACTTTTTAGTACCATGTGCACCACGCGCCGCGCAGTTTCTTCCTTAAATAATGGCAAGAAATTAATAGTTACATTTATAAATGTAGGATGAATCGGTTGTCTATTCATTCGTTGTTGAATGGTTTAAAGATGACTCAGGTCAGGTCGAAAAATACAGACTTAACTTCTTTCCATGCGATAATTCAATAGAGATGGTATTGTTTGCGTAAAGAGTTTATCTAAATCGTTAGCATGATTTGAGGCGCAGCAAACTTTTTTTGAGGAGAATAAGGCAGCCAGAAATTAAGCTGTCGGACTTATACATTGGCGGCACCGTCAACGTCTTATCGCGGCATTTGTGTGTTACCAACTTTGCTGATGATTTCACCGCGAAAGCACTGGCAAAGAATTCCGAAAGGTAAGCTACATTCATATTTATTCGAACTGAAGGTGTGTGTGCGTTATCTCACCCTCGGGCGCATGCAATGCGGGAAAATACATCGCTAGTCTTGAAGACCAGGGGTTTAAAATAATAAACCTTAAGATACTATGCTTGAGTAATATGGATGTGCGAAAGTATTTTGCCGACTTTTGTGAGTGCAAAGATCTGGAGTAAGTTTTTGCAAGGTTTTTTGTGAGTTATTTGCATAACTGCGTCATACTTTTTGAATTCATAGTAAATTAACAAGTGTCCTTTCGGATGGTGGATTAATTGCGCTAGAATTAATGCGCCGTGATGCGAACAAAATTCTTAAAGAAGTCGTTTATGGTTCCGATGTCAAGGATGTCGATATTTTTGCGAGCAATGATCTATTTATGCCAGCTCAGACTCCGGAAGCCGCTGCAAAGCTAGCACATATGCTATTCTCGACTCCGACGTCTTCGCTTAACCGAAAGCTTTTGAGCATTAAAGACTGCACCTGTGCAGTTATAAAGCCACATGCTGTACAAAGTTGTAAGCTGTCTTAATCTCTGCTCCTATGAAGGTTCAACGCTTCCTAGCATAAGCAAAAGAAATCACTAATGGATGGCAGGGTTCTGGTTCAATTTCATATTCTGTGTCATGGTCATATTTGTCTTGAAGTGGTTCTAGAGTTGTTATGTATCGTTTTTCCCTCATTACGTTGCTTCCGTGACCTGCCTCTTATTTGTTGGCTTTTCAGGCTAATTAATTAACTTGCTTCACGACCATGAGATTCTCCTAACTTGATATTTTGTTATTGTTAGATCAAGTTGGTGCCATTTGGGAAGTCATTCAATCAAACACCTTCTGTGTTGTTGCGGCACAGGTCTTTCGGCTCTCGAAAGCAGATGCAGGCGAATTTCTGGAGGTTTATAAGGGCGTTCTCGCGGAATATCCTGAGCTAATCTCTGAGTTTACTTCGGGACCGTGTGTGGCTCTACAAGTCACCCAGACTGACTCGGACCGGGATACGTCATGTAATCCAGGAGATCCGTTATCTGTGCAGCAGCGCTTTCGTGAACTTGCGGGACCCATAGACCCAGTTAGTTAAATTGCATTGCTTTCCCCGGTGATTGCAGCTCTAGTGGTGCTACATGGACCTACTTGCGACCTGATCTATTTGCTCCAATCTTCCACAAGCTTGAATGCAGTATCCCACACATGCATGCAGCCATCCCCTACATTATAGGCTTTACCTCATTCATTAATTGACATCAATTGAAAAAACTAAATCCCCACTTTGTTTCCACACAGGATATAGCCCGTTACTTGAGGCCAAACACCATTCGTGCTAAGTTCGGAATTAACTCAATTAAAAACGCAATTCATTGCACAGACTTACCGGAAGACGTTCCGCTAGAGGTAATCCTTCGGAAACATTTCTTATTCCGGCTTTCTATTGGAGTGCATGTGCGTGCTAGTCAGATTTAATGCCCCAGTTAGATGTTTTGCTCCATCCAGGCGAAGGCCTAGTATCAAGTGCCTAACACTTAGGTGCATCAGTTTTTTGCTGCATACCCAGCGTCACTATCTCAGAATCCTTGAATGCGTATTTTATCTTTTAGGTTGATTTTTTCTTCCGCATACTTAGCGGCTAAAAACCGGCGTCTACGAAGTTTGTGAAACCCATGTGCATATCTGCGTGCTTCGAATTCACAAATATTTGTTCATATCTCCACAAAGCTGAAACTGCTCGTGTGTACTCTGTAATGACGAGTTTTAGTGAATCTCATAAATTCGTTCACCAACTACCACTTGTGTATTCCCGAAACACAAAGCAACCCTGAAGGCGAGCGGTCGACTTCTGTAATCTTGCCGAATGAGCGGCCGTTTAGCAACTAGCAAATATGTACAAGCATAAATTAGCTGTGGTTCATGCAGCGTTTTCATGTCGTTGAGTCTTCTTTTGAGGCGTAGTGACGGTACTCCGGTTTTAGCTCCCACATGTTCTGGTGCGGTGGTCTGGAATTGAAAACCGCAATTTCTTTCAGTATTTCCGTGAGGTATGTCTACAGTAGATGCAAAACATTTATGGATAGGGTCTGTAAACCAGAAGAGGTGAGGATGACGCGTGAATGGGAGATAAACATCTCTTACCACAGGTTGTTTGGTTAAAAGAAGCAGGTCTTTGAATGCATAGTACTGATGCTTCTCAAACGCCTTGAAGAGGTCTTGAAGGACGTCTTCACGCTCGCGACGCAGATTTTTGCCCTCACGCTTCTTACGTGCTCCAAACTCAATCTGCATACACAAATTACCATAACCGAGTTAACTTGCTGACGCGTTAAGGCATCAATCAGTGACGTTAAGTGACCTGTTACACCAAAAGTCAAGGATTGAAAAGCGTAACCAACTAGAAAGCTCAAATGTTATTACACCACCTAGTTTAAGATTAAAGGTAGCAAAGTGGAGCACTCACATTGAATGCGTGGTTTGCGACAGGCAGGTGGGTCTGCACCGGCTTGTCTAGGACGCACACCTCATGTCTAGCGCGATTTTTGGCCTTTAACTAAAAGAGACAGCAAGCTTTCGATTGTGACAGCCATTTTACAGAATCAGAACACATCAACAGTACGCTTAGACCGCCAGATAAAAATACTTTGATGATGCATGTGAATAAAGATTGCATGTAGACCAGTAATTTCGCCAGTAGCGATGAGGATGTAAGAAACAAGAATGCACAGAAACTGCTAAAAGTAAACGACCTGCAGCGCCTTAAGTCTCATGTATTTGGCGTTTGGAGGGGGCTGGCACTCAGCTCTGCTATTGACTCGCCCAAATAAGGAGTAGCGTTTGCCAGGCCGTATGCGTTGTGCTGAAGGGACAGAGGACGATGCGGATTCACTTGAAGATAAAGGCGCTTGAGAGTCTTCCTCACAGAGAATCACAAGCTCTTGACCCACCATTGTGGAGGAGGTTCGTGACGACCCGAAACGATTCTTACCGGGGGAGGTATTCGGTAGCGGTATTGTTTGAACCAAAAAGTGATGCTCCTTTGAAGACGCATTAATAAATCAGACAGATTAAGTGGAGTCACGACACATTGGTACAAAGGACAACCTCCGTAAAAGAACCCGGAAACCTTGAAACTCACCTTCGGGATAAGATCACTGTTCTCCCCAGCCTCCGCCATCAAGCTATCATCTGTAATGAGATGGACATCCGCACTCTGCCTTTGCTCCTTACTTCCAGGTCCGATGTCTACGGTGGACATAACTACTTTCCCAACGGTACGATCCGTATTCGATTTAAGCCACAGGTCAGCCAAATAATTAGGAACCTTAACGAGCCAAACACCATCTTTTGCCCTGCTGGTATCAACAGGGTGAAGGGCATGAGCCTCAATCAGACCATCAGTTGAGCCAGAACCCGATGCCGACATTTCGGCGGCAAACACGGCCAATTAAAAAGTTGGTGACTTCGTCGCTAACTGAAACAAAAATATCTTGCACAAACATGAAGAATATTTTGTTGACACAACACAACTTGCGACTTTAGGGTTAAATAGTTAAAGATGAGGAGAGGTTTTGAATAGTACTAACTAATTGGATTCCGGGCTTTATTGCAAATTTTCGATCTTTTGAATTGCTGGTTATTATTTCTTTATAAATATCAACATTTTTTATAAGACCTGGAATACAGCTTCATAGGTAGTTTGAATTAACCAACAGATGATCGATTAAGCTAGGTCAGACTTTCTTTTTATCTGGAAGTGCCGGATTGTTTTGTCGTGAATTTCATGGAATAAAGTTGGTTGACCTAATGCTTCTTGCTGTTTTAGTTTCGCTTTTTAATTGATGTGTTTCCGCTAATTTTATTTTCTGGGGTCCACTACTGCTCTAGGTTCCATGTCTGCATCCGGGCCACCTGCACAGGTAACAGGGATTTCTCCAATCGAAGGTGTTCCTGGCACAAAATTAACGCTTCGAGGGGAGCATTTCGGACAATCAGCTCTTGACCTTACGCATGTTTTTGTTGGTGGAATTGATGTTTCACCCAGTGCGCGGTGGTTCTCTCCACGAAAACTTTCTGTCATTACACCACTTGGGACCGGAGAGTTGGAAATCGTTGTCGTTACCAGGTCTGGCGGGATCGGTACATCTGAACTCACGTATACTCAGAACGTTGGTCAGAAAATAGGCATGCGTTCCTTCTATTGTTGCTTTATTCGTCATTTATCTAAACTACGGTTGTTGTTCAAACTTGGAATGCTTTGAACTGTTTTAGTTTGCAATTTATTCTCTTTGATCTGAATTTACAGAGACTTTTACTTATTCATAGAGATCACATTCCTGGCCAGTTACCGGATTTATTAAATCAGTTTGTGGCATTGCTTCTGATTGCAATTTTTCTTGGATTCTTTGTTAACATTGACAGGCCCACAGGAACAGGTTAGCTACTGGCCGGAGGACGAACGGCGACGCTGTCCGGCCATAATCGAGCGAGGCAGTGGGACGAGGCAGGAGGGTGGGGGCGACGTAGTTGACGCATCTCTTGCAGTCACCGGTCTCCCTGCCGCTGAGCTTGCGCGTCTCGGGATCCCTCTCTCCGACACCGCTCTTATGAAAATCTACCCTTGTATGTACTACTCCTCCTTCCGTTATCCATCCTTCTTGTCGCTTTAATTTTGATAGTGGTGTTTTTGGGGTTGATCGATGCGTTCCATCTCTTAATGCCTTGATTATCGTGAAAGTTTAATTTCTCTTGTGAAAATCCATTTTCGTAGACGGCGCTCTTCGCTTTTTTTGACGCTGGCCTGGCGTAGGCTTGTTTAATATGGTCAGCTTGATAAGTGGGGTCTGCCCTATATATTTCCAGTTTAATAAACTCATTCACGACAAATAGTCATTGCTCTCGTGCTTACGCGAATTCGCTTCATTGTGTCTTCTCAACATGTACTACCCTGCGCGGCTTCGAATTAAGCACTGATGCTCAACTGTTGTTTATCTGTGTGACGATTCGTTCCAGTAAAACTAAAAAATACGCTCTTTCTTATCTCTCACCACGCGTAAGTGTCTATTACGATTGGCTAAGTTGGAACACGCCGCCGCGTTGAACTTTGCCTCTAGACGGTCCTCAAGGTTATAATTGCTGCAAAACCAGTTTTTTTTATTGTAAAGACTAATTTTTACAAGTGAAAATGTTTGAGTTGAGTTTTTGCCATCGTGCTTCGGGCTTTATGACTTTTAAATATCGTTCATAGCGTTCGCAGAAGCAATGAAATAATCAGCTGACACCGATTAATAATGTTACGAGAACACGAAATTAATAGCTCATCCGCTATTTGGGGTTATTTTTTGTCTGTTATAATCTAACAGAGCGATAATAATGTGTTCTGTCGTTTATTTTGGCTGCTTGGCGATCGTTGCTACGCTCCCTTACAGGTGGTGGAAGTGTATTGCTTTCCGAGCCGGACTTTGATCCATTGCTCTTCCTCCTCAAATACTACAAAAATGCCAGGTTCGTTAAGCACCCACATTTCCAAAGTCGTCCGTATTTGTATCATCTATCATGAGATAGTTTTTGATATAGCTATTGACAAGATTAGTTTGTGTCCAAATTAGACACATAAGCTACAACAGAAATTGTGAAGCATAAGTGGTTTATTGCCCTGCTCTCTACACTGTCACTAACTTTGGTGTTAATAAAGGCTTCATCTTCGCCATTCCCAGCACTGTAGTGTCTTCGGCTTGCTATCATTTTCGCTTTTCATTATGAGGCTTGCGCATCATGAGAATTTAGATCACTTTTTGTATCAATAATTCATTTGCTAATGAACTTACTCGCTTCTTCCTCAACGCCCGTTTTCGCCTTAGCTTCGAGGACTTGGTGATAGCTCGCAACAACTTCAGTCGGAGCATTGCAGCATCTGGTGGCCATGACTCAAGTCATGTCATCAAAAACAACCTCTACCTTATTTTTCGGTGCCTCGAAGGCCTTGAAGGTACCTACCTACACCTGCAGTTGTCTAAGCATCAAACTCGGCACACGTGTACCTAAAACATCGATTCCCTTACAGACTTACGAAACGAAATGAAACGATCAAATGTTTCGGGAAATTATGAATACAAGCCAAGTGGTAAGAGTTGATGCGTTTTTGACATTCTTTAAATTTGCATTCGTGGGTTCTTTCAAATTGTTATTTATGCCTGTGTTTTTGCGCGACTTCCACCTAGAAGCTGAATCTTTATCTGACCTGGAAGGTTAGCTCTTGTGTAGTCGTTTTCCATCTAATTTGCCAGCGGTCTTCAGATAAATTTCATTTTGCTTAGCTTTGATCTTTTTTCCATATCCCAACTTTTTATTACTTTGCCACTACTTTTATCCCGGAACCCACTGCATGTGGTTTTGGTTTGCTTTGGCGCTTGCCGTTGAACTGGATCCGGACGCTCTCTTGCTCATCGTCTTCGACGTTTCACACCAGCGTCTATCGTTTTTCTTAGGTCAGAAAACCAGATCGAAGGTCGGGGAAGGTACCGTAGAAACACGCTTAGAGAAGAAACTCACGGGTAAGGCAAATTGCCTCAAAGATCACGAGTTGCATTCACCGTAATGTTCATTGTCCCGTGCGTTGGTGTATGTGGTAAATTTGCATGATCATCTCATTGATTTATGCGCCATACTGTGTATTGTATTGTGCTAATGCTGCACAGGAGTAATATCCTTAGTATTTGCAAACCTTGCGACGACTCTATTTCATTTCACAGGAATTCTACGTAGTAATAGTACTCGTTTCAATTTTATTTTTTGGGACCTTCCTCTTATTATCCACTTCCGCCAGACTCGTGGAACCAAGGTTACGACCTCTTCAAGGACGTTCTGCGATGCCGCGAGGCTGCTAACTCGGCCCGTAATGTTCTCAACATCATGGAGCGCTTTAGCTTTCTTTTCCGCCTCCCCGAATCCATTCGAAAGACTGTCAAACAAGTAGGTCTTATTTTCAACGCCTAAGTAACTATCGTTTTCTTAGGTTGTGTTTCAAACTGTTCGCTCACTCCTCTGTAGGGCGAATACAACCTCGCTATAAGCGACTATAAAAGGGCCAAGGCCCTCTTTTCAACCTCAGATTGCGGAGCCTTCCAGCGAGGTGAGCATTATTGTGCTCTTTAGCTGCGTGTATCCCAAATTGGATAGCTAGATCCTCTTCTACCTATTATTCAGTTTTCGCGGAGATCGAGAATGTCGTGGCACAGTTTCGTGACACACTGAAGGCCGAACTTCTGGAGGTTCCCATCGACGTTGACGAAGCGATGAGGAGAATTAAGTACCTGAGTTTATTAAATCTTGTCAAGTGTACCGTTGTGTAAACTCTTTTGGAGGGCTTTTAGCCTGTTCTAGTTGAAAGTAAATCATGTTTGATTCTCCGCTCGTCGGTGTTGCTTTTTGCTAAAATTAACTTCCAAGTGCAACAAAAAATAGCACGTTTCTCTTTTCGGCCGTCGAAGTAATGCAATTTTAAACCATTGACAAGTTTACTTTTGGCGTATTTTGTGTAATTTTCCCCACTTTTAATAGTTCGACCATTAATTTAATAGGTCCATCGTTACCTACCAGTCTGTGGTTATCAATTTGATTTTATCCTCTTGTTAGTGGGTCGTAAACTATTTCGTATTGCAGATGTCTTGAGCAGCTGGACGTGGATTATGATCCGTACTGGATATGTGCGGACGCTTTCAAAAATTGGCTCGTTGAACAATTACGGGGCTTCCAAAAGCGCTACCAAGAGGGAACTAAGATGTCCTCCCCGTTTCAATCGGGAACTCCAGAGTCGCCGCTCCAACCGAATTTGTGTTCTACCGCGAAAGGTACTTAATTTCCCTGCTCATTTACTTGCTCATGTTCGCTTATGATATGATGCGGCTGTGTTTGACTAATGCTTTTTTACTTCATCGGCCATTGGTCGTCTGTAAAGTGCTTAACTATCGATACATTCTTTGTGAGTTTGTAGTCCGTATAAAGGGTCATCTAAAATAACTGAAATTTTTTCCTTATTTGCCATCGTGAAAAAGTGCTAACCATATTTATCTCAACGCTCCATTGTTTGAGCTCACCTTCTCAATTTTCATAGTGATACCGCTCATTTGCTTTCCCACTGGGTTTTAAGATTCCGAGGTGATTTCTTTTGAAGGTCGTATGGGCAACCAGCAAATGACGGTGCAACTGGTGAAGCAAGCTTGCAATCTTCTCTCCACTCAATGTGTTCAGTTCTGGCGTCTGCAAGCAGTCTGCATCACCGCATCGTCCAAATCTAACACCGCTATCTCGGAGAGGATTGATGGTCCGCAGTCGCTGCAGGCCAAATACCAGGTAGATGATTTTCAGGGGCGGTTCTGCATCCTGATCCTGCTACACACATTATTAATGAGGCTTTCTGGTTTAGACAATGAATCTTGAGCTGGTTCACCTGTTAGCGAACTGCATACGTGAGGCGGTCCTCCAGCCGGCTCCAATTGGAGCTCTGGAGACTGTTTTCTCTGGCTGGGCGTCCACCTGCGTACAGGAGTTCCGGTGCGTATCCGACATGGTCTGACCTACTTCTCCTACTGCCTTATTCTCTTCTCTATCCTTATTTTTCATCTTACAGAAACTGCTGTCTCAGTCTGCCTCTAGATATTGTGCCAAGGGATGCACAGGCTGTGTTGCGACGCCTCTCCTACGACCTGCGGCGACACGCCGTTCGGGATGTGCTTCGCTCCTCCCAAGCCAGTAATGAGATGACGCTGTTGCTACTATCAATTTGTCAGTAGCACATTTTGACAGTCTTTATATTTTACTCCAGCCGCTGAATCACTCCACTTCAAGGAGAATTGGGAAGTTGAAGTTACTGATGATGGTGGTAGCATCACACAACTAGTGAGTTTCGCTTGTGTTGGATGGCTGACACCAAAATAAAGTCTTACAGAAATATACTTTGCTTTACTGTGTTCTGAGGCGTAATTGCTGCTTAAATTTGCAGCCGGCTCCGATTTGTCTTTTCATCACATGACATAGATAATTTACTATTTAGGAAAAAAAATTTCTTGACAGACTGTGGCAAATTTAACCTTAGACTTCTAATATTTCTATCAAGTTTGGGTTAGTTCACACGTACTGCAGCCAGAAACGATACCGGATCACGTCTGCCATTTCATTCTGAACAGAGCAGTCTTTGATTGATACGCGGGTTTCTCCGCACTTCCATTCTCTTTTGTTTGTTGCATAATAAACATGGCACTATGCATGTGCTTCTATAAACATTATCGAGAATCGTCTTCTTGTAACGTAGCCGCAGTTGTCCGGATCGAGAATTTATTATTACTAATGCCGGTTCTTGTTTCAAGAGGCATCTACGAACACACTAATCTAAACTCTAATATGACGTTCAAAGGCAGTTTTTTTTGCCTAATTATTTGATACGTATCTGTCACCTCTTGATGGTTTGCATCATTCAATTTCATTGCGTATCGTATGCGGTTTGCTTTCGTGTAAAATTTTGATTTTTTCACGTCTTTTTCACCACATTTTATTGGAATACAACACAACCGCATTTAGAATAACTGTCTTCCGGTGAAAAATGACCACCCGTTTCTATCCCTTCCGTTTCTGTTGTTACTCTTCTGATATAGTTACACCGCTTTCTGTGCGTTTCACGCTTCGATATTTAATCGTTTGTTTTCTCTTAGAAATATCGCTGCAAAGTCTGATTAATCCGGTTCTCATACATTGTTATCGTGGAAGAGTTGATTATAGCTGGCCGCTACATTTTCCGGTTTAGACCACTTTCTCGGATTATTCGTTGTCATCAGTCCGGTTTTGAAGTGGCTTCAATGTGTAGCCTTCTGGATTGTATTTTTCTCTGGATGGCTTTTATTCCGTGATACTCCTGACGCTGAGCATGCTTTTTTGTTTTCATGATCTCTACCCTACTCTCATGGTATCCTATTGTCTCCCTTCCTTCTCACCCTATTTTACGGATGTTACTGCTGAGAAGTGACCATTCTTTAAACCGGATTTTCACACGTTTCTCTGGCATTGACTTCGTTTTTACTCCCTTCATTAATATTTCTCTGTTATCGTGACATTTTTTTGCACTAAACGTTGTAAGTGAATTTGAGCTTAAGCACCAAATCACCAATTCCAGACCAAGTTTGCAAACGCTAAATGCAGAGAGTATCATCGTGAATGACAATCGTCCTTATTTTTAGCCACTTGCCTACGAAAACGTCGTGACGGAAACGCTGTCTCGTTGCAAGACTCTCATGTCGCCTCGAACGTCCCTAGAAAATTCCGTAAGTTTTACTTCGGTTCCTGCCGCCGGGGCCTAGTCAATTGGAATCGCAACTGTCTTGATCCTAATTTTGCAGCTTTTCGATGCGCCCGAGTACCAGGAGCGCTTCTCACAATCATTTTCTGACGTTATGTTGGGATTTCTCGGCACCCTCCAGCACTTAGCCGATCAAATCAAGTAAGCTGCACATTTGGTTTCAACTGACTTGCTGTTTTAAGCGAAAGTTTTTTCCCGGAATAATTTGACTCCAATTGCTAGTTTATGTAGTTCTCCAACGCTACAATTTGTTTCCACATCGCTGAAACCATTTTTATCGTTTATTGCAGGTCTTTGTCAGATTCATTGGGCTTATCTCCCTACTTTGTAGGCTTTCACTGCCGCGGCAAGGCGGAGCCGTGGAGATGTCGCAGTACGCCGACCACGACGGCTTCGGGGCCCTAGAGCCGACTGTCAGTCAGAGGCCCATCATTGCTCAAGTGGGTGACTCCGCCTTCCTCTCCACGCTTGTGGTTTTCACGGTTTTATGGCCACGCGTTCTTCCCCCTTTACCAATTGTGTTCCGTTTACCTCTCTTCCTCTAATTACTGTTTTTCGCTTACTATGTGCGTACCATCGGTTGAATTAATGCTACTTTTTAATTGACTGGTTGTTGATAATTACAAGTATGGTAAATTTCACTTTAGTCTGAACATCTTTCTGAATACCGAAATATTTCACTGATGGTCCCAGTCGTTAAACAAGCCAGTCCACTCATTCATTTTCTTACATGGTTGATAACTAAATGGCAATGAGAATTACAAGATTTAGTCGTTTGCATTTCAGCACTTATTTACACATTGCCTGCATGGATTCTTTAAGTGCATGCCTCGTTTGGCCCGTCCGCATGACAATTTCTCCGGCGCATGACACTGCGCAACTCCACCGCACTAATGGATTCTGTCTCCATTTGTTTACACCACTCCTGACAGCTGGGAATTAATTAAAATTAATCACACTTAAATTGCTCCCTCTGTCACTCAATGACTCAGTTCAATTCCTGCCTCTAGGCCAACTTGAAGCTTTATTGGCGCATCAAAGTGAGACAAAGAAAAGGCGTGATGTTTCTTATATAACTTACCAATGCGTGCTGCGTCAAGAGCTTCTTTGTTCATCTCAGTGGTATCTATCAACTGTGTGGTGTATAGATGGTTTTCAGCTGTTCCGTTTGTTCCTTGTAGCAGTGCTTTTGACAGAACTCACATGAATAGGCTTGATACACAAATGAGGCCTAAATATCTGTCCCATCTTGCCCCAATGGAACGTACAATTTTCCTCTCCTCACATGATTCGTATTGCATTGTTACCACTCGTTTGTTCCGTACTTTAGTCGGTGTTCATCATAGTGCGAGGATGTATCTTTACTTGGTGGTTGTTAGCGTTTAGTTTCTGTGATTCATATCGATCAAGGTTTGTAAGTTTGATCCTCTTCTTATTCTCAAAATCCTAATTTAGTTGAATACCATCAGTGTTTACTTAAACTAGGAGTCCACTTGTCTTGGCAATATATCTACGATACTCCTCAATTTGTGCAAGCTTTAATTTGTTGTCGTTTGATTGTGCACTATTTGACTTTGTCAAAAATTTTCATCAGCTCCAACCATTAAGCCTTCACCACTTGTGCTGCGGTAGGTTTAACACCTTAGCAATTGCCTTGTAAAATATACGTTACCTATATAAATGCACACTAGGCGATCAGCCCATGACTCATATTCTGCTCATGGTAGTAATTTCATGCATAGGGTAATATTTCTCTGCTGCCTTTTTATTCCATCATGCTTTGCCAGTATTTTTAATTTTGCAACATTTCTGCTTGATTAAAGTGGCTCCCTCCGCTTCTCCCAAAATCGCGCCAGAGTCGCAAGTGTGAGCAGTGAGGGAAGGTGAAGGAGGGAACAGGAAGTAGCATAAGCGGTCTCACTCGCTTCCGCTTGTCTGTTCTCATTAATTAACCCGCATCCTGCTCCCTCATCGTTCAACATTTTGCCCTGCCTGCTCCTCCATCTCTCAAACACCCTTTCTGGCCTCTTGCCTTTGCTCGCCAGTTTGAGCTACAATCTTTCAACTTTTTAACAACCCTCTCATCAATTACAGCGTCTTGAACCCGCATCTCTTGGTTTTTCTCGAGTCTAAGATATTAGTTTTAGGTATTCCTTTGACGCATTATTGCTTGGCCGAGTAGTAGTTCCATTAACGCTGTATATTGAAGGAAGCCTTCTACGAATGGCTTTAAGCAATTGCTACCTTTTATCGATGCATTGAAATCTTAAAAGAAAGTAGCGAGCTAGGTAGAAATAGGACATCGCTTTTCCTGTCTCATATCTCAGCTTAAACACATTTCAAACAAGCTTTATAAGACGCAAGCCAGTTTGAGTTGTCGTTTGGCTGTTCAAATCTAACTATTTTCATTTTTTTTGCTCTACTGAACTTTTCATCGCTACCGCTATGCATGTGTTAGAAACCATTCTCGATGCAGGTCTTAGCAACGTTCTGTTCAGCAAAAGATACCATTTATTTAAGGAACACATTGTCAGCCCTTTTTGAGGTTCTTCGATTGGACTGTTGGGCCATGGGTACGCGAAATCAGTGGCGTCGTAGTACCCCAAATGCCTGAGTCAGCAATTAGAGCACTTGTCGAGGTCTTAGTGTCGAAGGTGTTCATGCTTTGGTGAGGATCCTATACACCACTTGTGAAGGTCATTTTTCTGACTCGACGTAGCCTTTTCAGGCGCGCGGAGTTCTTCTCCTTGTGAGCAATGCTGACTGGGCGGCGCGGCGCGCGAACTCTCACGTCTTCAGCACCTACGCGACCGCCGGTTTCTCCAATGTAGAGGACCTCAAGTCGCGAGTCACCTCCTCATGGAATGCAGCGACCGAGAAGCTCATCGATCTTTACGTCAGCATCCGCACCACATGGCTTTGTGCGCCTCTGGACATGACCACTCCCGACAACGGTAAGTCATGGTACTTGCTTGGTTTCAGTACTAAGTTCCTATCATGATAGTTCCGGTGTTGTGTAACCAGATCTAACCACTTAACATGCCATTTCTTATATGCTACGATTGTTTTACGATACCAGATCGTATAACTTCTTTTTCATAATGTAGACTTGTTTAATTAAACCTAGATTTGCACACCTTAGCGCCTGCTTTCAAGTGGGGCTGTTTGTGAGGGTTTTCATTATGAAGAAAATACTTTGAGATTTTTGAAGGTGAAACGCTGTAACAAATGGAGTCATCTGATGACTGATTTTTTTCAGCGTTTTTATAGGTTGACTCCCATGCTTTTCAAACACGATATGTATTGTAGCCCGTTGAAACTAAGTATCGATCATCCCCTTCATTTGATAGCAGTGAAATCGAGGAGTTCGCAGTTGACCATTTGTATGGTGTATTGAGAGCATCCTAGATACTTTTTCGGCTTAAATTCGAAGTTGACGTCATTGATTCGTCTATGCTTGCCTCTGTACAGCCCTTCGGAGTGCAATGATCACAGCTCTGTGCAATCTCTCTCACATCCATGCGGAGTTGGTGCTTCTTCTGGGCATCTCTACCGCCGCTCAGGTCGACACAGATAAAAACGTCAGTGGCGATGATGGCGGGCTCCTCTCCTGCAATCGTACTCAGTCAATCATGCGGACTGTAGCAGCCAAATTGTCTAACAGTATTAGAACGCGTTCTGGGTGAGTTCAGTGATCCTGCTTTGCCCTACATAGAATGAGAAACTTTCTCTGTGCCTCACGCATGGCAAATGCTGTTAGCATCAAAAAACGGACAATCATAGTATTTTTCGTGTTTCAAAAGGTCCTGGCAGTAGCACAAATGTATGTGCATTCGGAAGTACTTGTGTTTCTCTCGCACACCTGCTAGGACTTTATGCACCCGTAGAACTTCCACGAATTCTCTGTGACAGATTGGTAGAACTGCGTCCTCTTTATGATGCAGCAGTGTATCTGTACTTATTTTTTGCAAGCCTTTCTTCCACGAAACCTCGACTTTAATTTATGATCTACATACTGTGCAAATAAGCTGCCATTGGAGAGGTCATAAAAACGACAGCAGCAGTAAAAAACAACTTGTCCTATCCACTTGGGTGGCCGAGAGGGACAGTAGTCGGCCCGCTGTAAAATAACTTGCTCCCCTCTGTCCGACTCATTGCCTTCTTCCCCATTCCTCATCCGGCCACCCACCTTTGACAAATTTAATTAACAATACACCAATCCCGCCGGGCAAACAACTTTCTCTGTGTGCACGCAACCACCACAACCGAATCTCTTGGGTGGTCTGGGTAATGGTAGGGTGTGTTAATATTGCTGTTTTGTTAAATGGCTCGGCAGATTACTTTTCCTCCTTTCCCTATGCACGCACACACTCGCACCTACGGCTGCCCCGGGTTATTGTGTTGGTGCAAGATTTACCGATAAATGCCGCACAGTGTGACATTCACATCAGCACTGTTCTCTACCCTTCTTGGAGTTCCATTTTCCAGCTCTTTTCCCTCGACTCTTTTCGAGTGAGATTATTCACAGGGTTGTCTTGGTTTCATACAGTGCGACATTTTTGTAGTGTCGGCACAGAGGCAAATGGCATTAAAGCACGTCCTTCTTTCTGAGTGCCGCAAAAGTTAAGAGCACTTTCGATTTAATGCGTTGTTTTGTTTTGGGAGCGTCGGATGCCCTCTTAGATCGTCGTCCTTTTCTGCTGTATCACTTTAATTGAATAAATATTTACCTGAATGCACCCTGGCTCCCGACACCGTCTTCCCGAACCAAGGGAATTCTCTTTCAAAAACCATAATACGGTGCTTGGATCTAAGCAACTAATTAAAGTTTTATCTTTTTTTCAAATGCGAAGGGGGGTTTAAATTGGGAAGTAAGGCGAAAAAATGGGTCGTTTCTATAAGGTCTGAATAAGTAGGCGGTTCGTCACACAACAATGATGATAAGTTGTCCTGTCAGTTTTTTTATTGTAAAACTGGAACCTCACATTTTTAAAATTTTCGCACTCCATCTTCTGTGTACGGTTTTGCATGAATTTGTGCATTAATGTAGTTTTGTTTTACAAAAGCGCTGCCTACGTCCTTTGTAACACCGTGTATGGTTCAATCAAAGGATCTTTATTAACAAGGCAAAGAAATATTATTATTAAGAGTTTGTGTTTTCTAAATCACACCTCAATGCACATAACCCAATGGAACAAAAGTAAAAAAAATTCTCACCTTCCCCTCCTATGCAATGGTTTGATGCTCACCCTTCTCATTGCCAGTAAAACGACTCGACTTGGCAAACTCAGATGCTCGGTTCCATTCCCAATCACGTTTTGAGCGCCTAAACTTCTTTCATGCAAACTTCACCCGACTCAAACGCCGCAACCTGTTCTTTGTCTGCGTGTGGTCTTTTATTGCTTGCCTGCCCGACCGTACTCAATTCTACTCCCTTTTTCCCGCCACCACTCACTTGGCTAGCCCCACCTCAGTTCCCAACCCTGGACTACCTGATTGCGCTCACACGCGTCGTATGCTGCGGTTGTGTTCCCTCCTCTGCCTCAAGTTCAGTCGATGCTTTGTCACAAAATTAAACTTCAGCACATAATGCAGCGCAATGTGATTTTTTTTCCTTACTAACAGACTGCACAACACAAATTCATCCACCATTGTGGCTTTTTTTGCTGATGATTTGTGTCGTCGTTTTTTAACGTCAGGTAACAACGAATTTCAGCTCTCTTCACAATTTGATTTTGTCAATCCTAGTCAAACCAGCGCGTATTTGAGATTTGCTTTCTCGTGTTATTAATGGATGCAATCCGTCGAATCGTGAGTTTTCTGAGTATGAAGCCTAAGCTGCTTTTGCATTTTGCGGCTTTTAGATCTTGGGAATCCGGCAATTTTCTGGCTTTGACAATATTCATTCCTCTATTGTTGTCCATGGCTCGATGACATTCAAATTTGAATCGAATATATTTGTTCTTACAAAATTCGAAAACCTCAAAGAATAATTCATGCGAAATCGGTGATGGTCTGGGCTTTGGCCACGCGTCTTTTCTTAGGATCAAGAACGCCATTAAGTTTGTTTCCGAATCTCTTATCCAAAGAAACTGGACTTTTTTAACGGCTCTGTGTTGGAAAAATCTTATCTGATGAGCTTTTGATTAAGTGACGCTCTCTGGGTAAAGTGTGCCATTTCCCTTCTCCACCCTCTACCCCTTTCCACCTTGCTGGCAAAAGTTGGGACTGTCGTGATCGTTCCAGACGGAAGTCGACCACCCATAGTGATGTCGGCCCGGTAGCCGGTGCGCGTGGTCACTCTCTCTTGGGTGGTCGAGCGCTCATTCCACACCGTGACGACACAACACTTAATGCACGTGCTGCGTTGACAGCTCTCCCTCTCTCCAGGTGGTCGTATGACCGAAAAGCTAGGTGAAGGAGGCGGCATTTGTGTTTGAAGGAATGAGTGAGGGGAGGAGAGGGATCGCTCGCAGACCTCTCCTTTCATCACTTTTGCATTATTAAATGAGTCATTTGTTTCTGTGTAGGTCTGTTGGACCTTTGCAGTAGTTGTCGCACCGATAAAAAGAGGCTCCTCCCCCAGTAGTGCCGATTTTCAGCAAGTGTCCACTCTTAAACGATCAGTCACAAACCACAAGGAAAACAGCGCTTGGTGTCCGATTCTTAATTGGAGTGATTATGTGATTCTGCGACACAAATTCATTTAGTTTTAGTATTTACTTATTTACCCATGGAATTGTAACGGAATACGGTTTTCTGTAGTGATGATTACCCATGGAAGTGGACAAAATTTCTATTCCATTCCATTCTTTGATTTGCATACTCATCCCCTCTGGACTATCAATTGGGATTGTTCTTGTTTTGACTGTCACTGGCGTGGTGACACTCATTTCAAGCACTCTACTGTTCTTGCAAAGTTCAAAAGTGAATTCCCCAAAGCGAGCATCACGGCCTTATAATTAAGGGGTACGGCCGTCTGTGGGAGAGGAGGAGGAGGAGGTGTAAGAGGAAGGATGGCACTGGTCATTGCGTACCCGTCACGAAGGGCAACCACCCCATCAGACCGTCTAATTGCCTTCTCTCTCCTTTTCCCTCTCTATTTAGTCATGGCCTTAACTCCCCTCGCCTATTCCTTTCCATGGCATTTGTTTGTGTACACAGAAAAGGCACAAACACTGCAATGACGTGACAACCAATTTCCTCAATGGCACTTGTGCTCCACTCCCAACTTTCTTACCCTCTGCTCAAACATTTTTAATCTATTCCCAGTTCCCGAGATTATTGTAATTGCAGACGTAATTCTAACCTTGCCCCGTTTGGAGCGCCTGATTCAGCATTACATCAAATGAAGAAATGATCGTATTAAATACCATGTTATGTATTCCCTTACCATTCAAGTGAATTTTAAAGATTAGGAGTCATTTGCCTCTGTGGTTCTTTTTGAATGCTAAACAAGCGTACCTATTAATTTATTTACACATTTTTTGCTTAAAAATTAGTTAATTCCATTCGGACTTCATGTAGCATCCTAAAAGCCCAGGCTTGTGGATTTGTTTTATTCCACCCCACTCGTGCTGTTTGCGGCCATTCCCTTGGGATTATAGCCTACTAACAATCGGTTTTTTTCTGCCTGCCCCTTCGCTGAGTTCGTTTAAAATGGTCTTCATTGTTACACACGCGCAGGAGTGAAGAGCAGTTTTTTGCCTTTGGGAGTGCGGGAGGAACGGGCAGTCAAGAACGGAGGTAAAAAGTTTTTCTCTCCCCCTCTCCCGCCAGCTCTCCCTCTTTTCCTCATCCCTGGGGAGTGCGGGAGGGAGACAGGTGGTGCAAATGCAGGACAGACCATTTAGAATGCACCAGTAAAGGCGAACTACAATCCTCGCTAAAGGAGTGGACCCTTGTAAAAGAAATGGCAATGGTTTTTTCTCCTCCACCCCGCGCACACTCACTGGCCGCAGTTTTTTTCGAGTTTTAACTCGTCTATAATGTCACTGTGCTCCCACTTTTTTGACAGTTTAAGTCGGCTCTGTCCGCTTATTACCTCTTGAAAGAAATGGTGTGGTTTTTGAACCAAAATTAGAGCCCAATGAAAACTTATAAGTGCTTGATTGTCTCATTTGGATAGTGTTGTCTGATTCAGTGCCGTAGATGCTGCTTTAATGTGCTTATCTGTTCAAAATACACTCGATAATCACACATCTGTACTTTTAAGCATTGGATGACAACTTGCATGTTTTGCTGCTGTTTCCTTTTTTAACGGCTTGTTCAATTTTGCCCAGACCATTCTCTTTACATAGTACCGGGGCTCATTTTCTGCATTGTTCGGAACCATTAATTAGTACAAAAGATTCATTACCTGAATGGATTGTAATCCTTAAGACTGTATTTTAATGTCACTGATGTTGTGGAATTTAATTATTTTTGTTTTCCCTACTTTTGCTCCCTTTCATTCTCCTTACTTCAATTTGAAGCGTTATTTTCTATTGCATTTTTTACTAACCTGAGTCGACGGATGGAATGTCTCTGTATAGCAGGTGGACTTATCCCCATTTGTGCTTGGAGTTTCGCACTTATGCGGGGTAAATGAAGCTATGTAACAGTAACGCCTACCACCTATTGGATCTTTAAAAGACATTTTTTCAAGGTCACCGATGCTATAAGGAGAGGGAAGGAAGGGCAAGAGGTTAAATTTGGAACTAGTGAATTTTAGCGCATCTGACTAGTGAGTTCTTTTTATCGGGGTCGGTGTATCAGCCTACAAACCGCAACCGATTCACTTCACCCCTCTCTTCTCCCCTTGCTTTGATTCACAGCGGCGCTTACCTGATGCTTGGACTGTCGGGTTCCGCTTAAATGAGCAAAACAAAGTGGAAGGAGGTACTCCTGTCACAGCGCCCCTCTCCTCCGCCTCCGATGGAGTGAGCTAACGGGCGTTGAAGCGTTGCGATGGTGAGCGCACCTTGCAGCCCCAGCGCATGGTTGAGTGGGTAGACTTTATTAGTCATGCAGCCCCCTCTTTGCGACACCGACTTTGCTTTGCGTGTTCACCCTCTGAGAGGATCCATCAACGTCGATCCCTATAAGGGGTCGAACGGTGCTGAACATTCTCGACTTTGCTCTACCCTACCGTCAAGCCGTGCTACTTCCTTTTCTGCCCTAATTTAATCAATTACAGTCATTTTTTTCAATTTTACGACGTCATTTGGGTTATTTCCTCTGGCACTTTCAATGGAAAGCAGTGCCCACTTAGGTCCACTCTTGTCTACATTGAATTATATTTTTGAACCTAAAACTTTGGTACATAAGCTGATTTTGAAAGGCTTAGAATTTATTGTGGATATGTCGAAGTCAGTATTTTCCGTTGTTTGGGACAAGCGAATTCCCCATCTACAAACTTGCGAAGTAGTCATGGCTACAAAAAATTCCTAAAATTCGTTGAGGCACTTTCTTTGTCATTGCTCAGTCTCAAAATACGCCTATCTCTTTCGTGCCAGCGTGAAAACGTTGGGGAACACTAATGGGATGTCCAAGTTGACCTTCCCAATTGCCCAAGCTACGTATAACAATTTTATTTGTCTGTCTTTATGCACACATGTTTGATGCTGATTTTAGTGTAAACGCTTATTTCTCAACAAGTGAAGCTGTGTCCCGGGTTTTTTTAAATCAGTTAAACGTGCCCGCATTGTGTGGGCAATGTTGGGGCAGGCACGTTGGATTGCAGCATGTTGTTGGACCACCTAGGCGCTGCTGCTGTTTTTATTTATACACTGCGCTGTCACTCGAGTGTCAGGGTGGTGTATAAGACGAGGGAGAGGGCGTGGTCGACTCGACCTACATCAGCGTGCAGTGGCGTCCTGCGGTTGACAGTCAGTCCGCGTTTTGATTAATTTTGTAAATACCACATGCACGGATGGGGGAGGGGCGAGAGAGTTTAGTCGATGTTGGGCCTGTGTGTGTGTGTAGTCCGATTAGGTGAGTGTCACGGTCGTTGCATGGCTCAGCTCAACTCGCACTTAATTTGGCTCTAGTCACCTACCTTCCGGTTTCTCACTTCACACTCACCATATACATCCTATACTTTGCTTGCCTTTTTGGGCATGTTTGAATTTCGCCTCTACCTATATGCGAAATGTTTTTTTGCAAAGTGCTGCATACTTTGAGGTTTTCTCGAATCGCTCAAATCTCCAATGCATTGTCTCAACGATTTAAAGTAGAATTAGACTTCTGTTAACATTTTAAGGCAATCAACCTTGGGTATTCGTGGCCCATTTTATCCATATTCAAAATTGCCATCAAATTCCACCCCATTCTTGTAATTCTTGTCGTCCCTGTGCTCGAAAATAACCATCAAGTTTACATTGTCTTTACATAAAACAATTTAAATGGAAGATACGTTGTTCATCCGATAGGGAGGTCTCGGATTTTTCAAAATGCCACTTTCTGATATCTTCATTTTAACACGCACCAGTGACTAACCATTGATAAAGCCATCGTTTATGATACGCCAATGTGTCGTGGCTTGCATTTTCGTCCTTGTGAAAACTGATTACTGATTCCGCCTAGATTACAAGTTGAAAAAAAACCGACCACAGTCTCCTACTTTTACAAGGAAGTAATTAGTCCTAAGATTGTACTATTCGCTTCTTCAACATAGCTCATTCCAATATTTGCCAATCTTCACAACCATGGACCACCCTTGAGTGATCCCCAAGGTGCTATAAAGTTTCTACAAATGCAACGGTGTGACTTCTCACCCATTTCATGTTTAAAAATAGTCCTCTTTCAAATTGGTGATGGATTTATCTCTGATATTTTTTATTCTACTTTACATAGCGATGTTGTGGACGATGCAGCTGGTCGTGACACAGTGGAGGCGAATGTAAACTTCATCCTCGACCTGCTTAAGCTTCTTATCTCGGGCGAATCGTTGGAGAACTTTCTCTCCTCCAAAGAGTGAGTTATTCTCCTTCTCTCAAGCTACTCCATTGCATCAAGTTGGTACTTGTGATGAGTGATGTACCTCCACCACTGCCGCCGCGACTTTTAACCCTCTCTCTCTCTCTCTGGCTTCGCGCCATGCTTTCTTTGGCTGTGGCAGGTCTGCTAGTTTGAGACCCACCGCGCTTCGCAGCGTGCCGCCACGCCTCACCACTGGTGGTCTTGTTATGACTGCGTGTGGTGTTGTTGCCTAATTACAGAGCTTAGTTGCCAGTTTGGCATGCACTCCCCCACTTTATCATTTATCACCAGTTGGACCTCTGTGACGGGAATCCGTTTTGAACTACTTCGGCTCAGTTGTGAGAGCGAGGTTAGCGCAAACTATTTGTACGTATTTTTATGATTTTATATCTTCAGGAGAATCGGTGTGCCTTTTGTCAATTTAACTAGCAATTTACAGCAGTCACGGTGCATTAGTAGTCAAGGTTGAATTCACCCTGGGCGTTGGTTTTAATTTCTTAACTTACGTGCACTAAGAGCTAATTTTCAGCCCCATTTTGACGCAAATTTGTTCCCAGATGGTCCTGGATGTTTTCATACACGCTAAGTTTTGTGGAAGGTAACTACTCCTGTCAACTACTGTTTTGTTTAGATAAAATTAAGATCCTCCATAGTTAATTTGACATCCGCCCTCATTATTTATTCATGGATCTGCTGCGCATAGCTAAGTCAAGGGCAAAGAAATTTCACGGAAGGTCATTCCGGGTGCTATAGCGCAGTTCTGAGTTGGTCGGCGTCGTTACTTAGCGTCAGCCATTATTCTTGGAACAGAATAGCTCATGAACCACTGACGCCCTTTTGTGAAACTTCTTTTCCGTTATGCATTATTTTTGGTTATTTATATAAAGATAAGTAGGTGTAGTGACGCCCTTTTGCACGACTCTAAGTAAGGATATTAAATGGCACTATCTCTTGTTTAAGATGTACAACTACTACTCCACTGCCTAAATGATGATTCACTCAAGCATTGGTTTTTAGATGAGTATTTATAGCTCATATCAATAGAGTGGGCGCAGTTGATTGACAGCCGACACAGCAGGGGAAAAGTGGCCCTTTCTCTCTCCCTCTTTTTGGTGGATCATATGACATTGGAAACAATAAAGCCAATATTCGACCATGGCAGTGGCTGTACATTAATTTCAGCGTGTGGATGCAATTCTGCCTCATTGACATCGCCTTAATGCAGTAGGTATGTAGGCAGGTAGGTGACTCGGTAAGTGTGCGTCGGTGAGAGGCATTGTTGGCATCGCCCTAGGCTAGGTGTTTGTTCCATTATTACCCACGTAGCTGGGTTTTCTGCTGGTAGCGGCGGTAATGATGATGGAGGCACAGTGCACGCTCAATTGTACGGTGGCGCGTCGGTCCAACCTACCGCACGCCTTTGCTAGCTTGTCCTACCACTAGTTTGACAGGTCAGTGTTGTCTGCGCCACTCTTTTATCCGGTCCTGTTTTCTTCATGTTGCTATTTGCAACACTTCCCGTATTAGGTGTGACACCTCGAGTCACTGAAATTCAATTCCATTTCTGAACGTCCTATCTCTCGAGATGGCAGGATGTGTGGTAGACAGCTTGGGATTTGGTGTTTTTAACCCAGAGAGATCGTAAAGTTGGCCGTGTTGTGACGAGCCTTTGAGTCTCACAGGCACCGTTTCCTTGTAGTTAAGGGCCATTACATGAACTCCAAATACGTTCCTTCATTTCGTATTTTCATCCATGTTTTTCCCTTCCGTGTCTATGTCAATTTTATTGAAAATCACCACGCTTTTCTCTTCATCTGTCGCAAGACACAGCATCAACAACTTGAATCTGAATCTCGCCTCATGTCAAGCGATCTCGTCGAACACTAGTTTTCCACTAGATAGTCGACAAAAAAGGTGACACCAGTTACTTTATCTCAGACGCCGGCTTCTCTATTCCGCCGCTATCGCTGGTGAATTTGCTCAAGAAAGACGACATTGAGATGAGGGCTTGTGAGGGAAGGCAGTGGTAGCTACCGGAAACCATTGTTATCTTGAGCAAATCGTTTCACTCGTTGACATAGGGGTTTGGTAGATTGTTCTCGTGTCCTTTCATATGGCTTACGTTGAACTCAAATAAACACCAAGTGCCATTTTCATTTGTTGCTTTTAGCTTCCTTCCGGTCCTACGCCTCCCCGAGCGGTCTTCACTATAATTAAGTGAAGTCACTTCAGTTTAACTCTTAACGTTGCGCCTTGCAAGAGAGGGAATGAAATTCTATTTCTAATGAAATTCAATTTTCCCGACTGACATCATTTTTCTACGAGTAGAAAAACAAAAGAGGCCGTTAAGCCAAACACAGTTTGCGCTGTCGAGAAGGGGAATTACTTTGCAAGTCATGGTGATCATGTAAACAAATTTCAGCCACACCACTGAACTCACAACCGCGGGCGGATGAACGAAGCTTGGGTCGACCCTATCTCATGGAGGCAATCTCCATTAAGATAGTGTGAAATGGAGGCGGTGATATCAAGTCAACACGCCCAAGGGGGCACGTGCACGCAAGTACATTGGTAAGCAGGGCGGATAAGGCAGCAGGGGCATTCACGGGGCGCCAGTGGACGCAGTTTTAGTGGTGGTGTTGGCGGCGATGGTACTTATTATTGCACTCAGAAGCCTTTGATCTTGCCGCTTGGCGGTAGTTTTGCGGAAAGGCGTATGCACGTCTGTGGCGGTGTGACTAGGATCTCCGGTGCCCACTTTTTGAAGTCTATGCGGTAGGCCACCGTCTCGGGTTTCCGCTGTCGCAGGATGCGAATGCGTGAATCTACAAAACAGCAACGATCAGACGTGCATTGTAGTCTTCCTGTCCGGACTGTGTGAGCACATTCGCGTTTTCTCCTCATTGATTTCCTTTGAGCTATCAACACTGGTAGTGGTCTGTGTCTCTCGTTTCTGGGAGTGCAAGCAGCCTCTAGATTACAGCGATTTTGTGGCCCTTTCGTTGTTTCTTCCATCCACCTCCGGCTTAAAATCTTTTGATTGAGAAGGTTAATTTGTTAAAGACCTAATGTATTGTTTAAAAAATACTTTGTTTACTGTAGAGGTAGTAATCGACTTGTAGGCAATCGGGATTCGTACCCTTTTAGGGGTTCGATTGAACTCGGCGACTTTCTGCCTGAGAGGTGTGATCAAGCAACCATGTGTTATAATTTACCAAAAATATGGAGCTTGTGGCCATAGTTGTCGGTGATTTCGTTCACAGGATTATGATGGCGAAAATTTCCTTTGTATTATAGGGCTGCATTGGATCTGAAGCGAAGCCTATGGCTTGTTGCCAAGGCTCTGGACGCTGGGGAGACTTTTGAGGGTGCACAAGGTGCTTTCGACTCGCCCAGTACCCAGTCGCGGCGTACGCGGAATCTCTTCACCCGTCGGCCATATATTCGTCACCGCTAAAAGGTACCCCAGTCCCTTCCCTTCCGCGTCATTCCAGGCTCGAGACGAAATCGCCAAAACTCACTTTTCTATTTGCTGAATGTGCTATGACTTCTGGAAGGATTGTCTTTCGATTCAATGCGAATTGACATTATTCATTCTCTGCTTCAATTTTCTTCCCTCTTTGACCAATGTGAGTGATGGGTGTTAGGAAGTCAAGACGCTCAAAGAATTTAAAGTTCGTTTTTTCTTCGAGTTCGTATTACGATTCTCCGAAATGACTCACCCACTTAAATTCTCCTATTGTATTTGATAAGAGCATATATTCGTTCCTCCCTGTCTGTTCCCTTGTATGACCTATGTTGTTTGGTTTATTCTCCTATTAAGTAGTCGTATCGCCCTCCTTTTGCCAGTTCAGTTCGTAGAGTCCACGTGCCGTGGTAAAGTGCTATTTTCCTGGAGGCACTAACAAATTTAAATCCTTTTCCTACTGAACTTAAATTTTAAACTCTATTCACAAGGTTGCCTGTATATTTCGCTTGTAATTGGTACTTTTTTGATACAGCAAATGCAGTAGCATTCGGATCATCAAGAGGATGTGACGTTGATTGAATGTAAAACGAAGTATGGCGTACCGCAAATTAGTGTTTATTAACGGCTTTGAATGCCGAAATCATTACTGTTTATTTGCCTTGGATGCATATTGTTTGGAGAATTGTAAATAAGAGGTTTTGATTGTGTAAAATTGTTTGATGAGATTCGATGCGGAAAGCGTTAATTGGTCATTAAACCTTAACGGTCGAGAGGCTGGGTAATGACCAGTGCTCCAAATCAACGTTTTCCAAGGCCCTGGACCGATGATTGTGGTTGTTCTTAGGAGTGAGGCTAGGAGCAGAGCCAGCATGTAGTATTTTTTCCTTTCGTTACACTGTGGTTGTTGTTATTTACTTGGGACTACTTTTTGGCCAAGTTACATCCTTTTGGAAATTCCCACACAACTGAACGACCGTGCAATTTTAATTAGGAAATCTGCGGTGGGTCGCGACTCTTCTTCAAAGACCGCTGAAATCAAACGGAACACTTTATCATTCTTAAGAGAGTTTTTTATGCATGCCTTTCTCTGTTCATGCGCAGTGCAGCCGACGCACAATTTCATTTTTATAGATGTTGTTGGTAGTGCGGTACCAAAAGTTGCCAAGCAGACCTTCATTTTCCAAAACATTTGTCTTTTTGTTCCTTGGGCGAGCCTAAAGTGGCTACTTTCTCCCAAGATTTTGGCAACTTGATACCAGTTTCGGGTACCATTCACATCTCAAGTGGAGCAAAATTTATTTGCATTCGGACAATAGAAACCTTTGACAAATATCTCCGAGCACGAGTGAATTGGATTGTTTTTTGTTGGATTGAAACACAATTTGCTCTTTGAATAGGAAGAAGTATTCTTCCTTCAACAATAGGTTAGCTTTTATTTTATGCAAAACAGGAAATGACTTATGCTAGAAGAAAAGGGAGTTATTCCGCGATCTGACTCACGATTCCAATTACTCACACTCACTTTGATCTTGTTGGGCATTCTCAGTCAAAGGTGGAAAAAATGTATCCTTGAGTGGCATATAGCACTTGCAAGTTTAATTTGAACGGTGGACAGAGATGACAAATGAAGGGAGACAATTGCTTTTAATGCAAAGCTATCGACTAGTCAATTGGATCAATGGAAGTTCAGCCAATTTTCCCATTAAAATTTGACGTTTGAGCTGGAGAGCGATTGCGCCTGAACATTCCAGCCATGTGGATGGGAAGGTGGAAGGAAGCAAACCGCACTAATTAGGTATAAACTCATCAGGAGAAAGGAGACGCTCCCATGTTGGCAATCCTTTTAAGCGTTGGTTGGTTTTTGCGTTCATTTAGCCAAATAGGCAAGCCATGTGTGCACCAGATCTCGCAAATGGTCTCCACAAAGGCGCTGTCAAAAAGACAATTTGGCAGTTAGTAAGGAAGAGGGGCTCCGCGCTAAGGCTGAATGGCTTCAAGGATCCTTATCAACCTGAAGTCACAACAAATACGTTTGAAAACCATGCATTACTGCCCTTACGTGCTCTCACTCAAAGCATAGTCCACGACACTCTATTTGCAGCTGAAGTCGCAAATTGTGATGCTAACCTCATTGTCCAAAGCAGGTTTTTGCATACATCACTGATAATCCCAGTAACTGCTTTTGAAGGCGACAACCCGTCCAACCTTTACCAATTTAATGCACAGTGCTAACGCTTTTGGTCATTCCTTGCGCAATCTGAATGCTCTAATGCGGAAAAGGACAAAGCAATACTTTTCTGTCGCAGGTTTTTCAAGAGGACCGTTTGAGGTTAAATATGGTAGCTGCGATGAGGATTATGCAAAGGTAACCAGCAAAGCGCAGTTGGCAGCTGAGGCAACAAGCCACTGCTACCATGGCAGTTGACAGTTTACTCTTCAGTTGATCGCGCCCTTAAAGGTCAGAGTCGCTTGACTAACACCATATTACTTTGAGTTCTGACGTTACGTTCAGTCAAATTACAGACCTACGCAACTATCTGCATTAGAGGAAAGGTGGAAGCGAAAAGATTACGTTTCGTTAGAGGACTGCGTGCAATTCTTCATAAATAGTATTTCCATTAATGAAGCTGAACTAAGTTCGTCGCACTACCTGTAGCAGGCATGATATCCTTTATAGTAATTCTTCAACCCCAAAAAGGGATGAGGAACAGTCGACGAGCCATATTTATTCTTCGTTCATTCATCTTTTTCTTCTGTGCTAGGTGGTTATTCAAGGCATTCTCTGGGCCACATAAATGCCGATTCATCGTCGTAAGTCATGGCTCTCCTTCCCTCTCCCCATCCGAACGTGACCCACAATGCGGACCACAGTCCCCTTCCTTTCCTCGCTTACTAGGTCTCCTGGTGCTAGATGGATCAAAAATCCACTCCATAACGTAAAAAGAGACGCATAGTGCCTTAGGTGAGGAGTTTTTTAAAAGGATGACACAGTACTCCTCGCTCATTTGCATGGGCACACACTTTGTTCCATTTTAAAAGCCTTAATGACAGGTTACTGCCAATTGACTCTAATCTTTCACACAAATTCCTTTTAATTTAAACTTCAAAAAAAAGCATATTTACTCCATCAAGTTGTATTTTTATGAATTTGATATGAAAACAGAAAGTACAGCCCTTGATATAAAAACTGCATTACTTTTATACAAGTGTTTTGTAGAAATGCTAACAGTAAAAGCACATTTTGATTTGCTTTAGCACTGGTGGTTCAATAAATAACTTCGACTTCCATTCATCGCAAAAACTGCTTTGGATAGTGAAGTTGAAGGAAATGGGTTAGACTTTGTTGCATATTCACCGATATTTCCACTGTCGAATGGGAGGACAAAAACGCGAGCTCCGTGCTGGTGAAATTTATGCCATGTCCAGAAATACAGGCCACAAGTTTGTGCCTTCTGCCGCTGCTGCTATTGCTGCTGCTGCCAGTGGAGGGAGGATGAGGAGGGAAAATGGAGAAAGAGCTGAGGTAGAAGCCGATGTTGTCTGCTGCGTCATCAGCATGTCTTTTTGTGAGGAGCCGGCAGTGACTCTAAGGAATGTCAAATCTGCATGAGATGGTGAAAGTATGAATGATAGTGGTGACGGCTACGACAACGATGACAACAGTAACAGCAGAGACTACTCTGACTAATTGCCAGTTGACAGGAAAGACCGTTAAAACGAACAGCCGAGAAGAATAAGTCTAGCAAACGCCCCCCCCCCTCCCCCCTGATGATTACCACACCTTCAACACACCCAATGTTGAACATTGGCCACTGATAGTTGGGGTATGAATTTTATTTGCCCCTCATTGAGTGATTAGAGCGAGCCAGACGTATTGAACAATGAATTAAAAGGTGCCATCGATATGAAGGATTGGAATGCTTAATTCGGTGCTTTGGAACTGTTGATGGCTGGTACGTCAGTGAGGATTAAATTGTGAAAATGAATGTTTTATAGATTGGGAGGAAAGTCCAAACTCACTGACATCTCCTTCCAAAGTGTTCAGATCGAATCAATAGCGTCCTCATCTGAAGGGACAAAATATCTATTTTCAATTTAGGCATGCAAGAAAAAGATATAATCAAGGCTAGGGGCGAAGATTAGGCTTAAAGTATTTGATAGTGAATGAAATAAATGCTTTTTATGGTTGAGATAACAAGGTCAATTGCCATGTCAATTGTGGGCTGTCGTGGAGGTGCACTTGATGGGTAAAAGTATGCTCCATGACTGCTCATTTTTGGTGCCGACTGAAGCAACTGGCACACCAGTAATCGAGCTGAACTGCATTGTACAGCTTTTATTACCTTTGTGAGGTAGTAAATAGAGCAAAGAAAAATATAGCCAGCAGTGCTGTACTGCGGCAGAGAATGAATAGTGGAGAAGCCATGATGGATAGCATCAACTGTTAGGACATCTCGCACGATTGTTAAGAAATTTCTTTAAGGTGGATTTCTCTTATGAAATTAGGCCGTGCGTCAATCCTCTTTCCAAGGTGCTCCATGATATGACCTCTGGGTGGTATTGCCGCTTATTCCTGTGCAGAAATGTAACTCGAGTAGTTTAGGCACGGATGTCTAGATCATCTCGCCCAGGTGTGTGGGCAAGAAGGATGAACGTGAGCCAAATTACCAGTAGACTGTTTGCATAATTAGTGAAGTACTAATCCTCGGGTATAGATGCTTCATTTGCTATCTTCTCTCTCTCTGCTGTGGAGGGACCATAACTGGAACAGCCGAAGTGACAATTTGGTTCGCATTCACTGGCTCGTTTGGCATAAATACTTGAGGTTTAATAACAATAATAATGTTTTTTTCTTATTCAGACGACAAACCGTCGAAAGCTCTGCCAGTTCCTGTTTTGCATAATATTGGCTCACGTCGAAGATGGACGTATGAACTACGGAGATATTTTCATAAGAAGTCAAATGGCAGTGTTTGTTGGCCCAGGTTTTAAGACTATGATCACGAAATCGGGCGCAGCCATCCTGCTAGTGTGAGCATCAAGTCGTCTAGCGTTGGGAAATTTCCTGCGGTGACCTAATGGTAGCACTATAGAAACTTCCACGTTCTCTCACCTTAGTAACCTTCTTTTTCAGATCTGATCAATGTCAAAAATGGGCCACTATGATTCGTCAAAGCGGAAGGTTAGAAACTAAATATTTTTGTTAGCTTCATTAGAAAGGGGTGAAAGTCCCTCCCTTTCACTTTTCATTGAATTTTTCGCGGCGTTGATCCCATTTTTTTGTTCAATCATTCACACTTTAATGAAAGTAAAATACTTAATGTACTTTAATGCCTAGCATTTTGCTCGATTTCCGTCTTGCCTAAATTTTTGCTACTCTCTTTGGTCCTTATTAGCAACTCCCATGTCATTCTATAATTCACCCCCCCCCCCCCCCCCCCCCCAGCAAAAATACGTTTTTCGTGCGGAATGAACGTCTACTCGCTTGAATTTGGCGCATAAATAAGGGAAGGGCATGCCCCATCCATGCTTTCGCATTCGGAGGCATTGCCAAGCGAACTCGGTATTTTCTAAAGTGCTATCAAATTAATGCTGAATTTTGCGCTACTTGGGATTAAGGTAAAGGTCGTCATCAATTGCGATCGAAGTTTTGATGTACTACTTGGTTCCGCACAGATTATTGAAGGGATAGCACCCAGACTTTTCCTGCTTCTGTTTTTTGTCTTCTCCAGCAGTTTTAATGCTTGCTTTGGCATGTGGTGGGTTGCACATTGAAGGGAATGATGCCTTCCAGAAGTGCAACGATTCTTCATATCAACGGGATAGGCTATACAGGGACACAAAGACTTGATAGAAAAACATCTCAAAAATTAATCCAGTGATGGGTTAGTATAAAAATCAAGTCTAAACGACTGGCGAAACTAGTAAAAAGCAAAGAAAACCCCAGATTTTCGCCTTGATCGATACCGTTTTACTCTTTGTAACGAATACTTCACAAATGCATTAGGTTGCATTCCATTGCTTCCCTAAAACAATGTGGAGAGAAATGTCTTTGTTAATACCGATACCTACTACTTTTAAGATCCATTATGAAATTTTTAAATCACAATGTAACAAACGAATCTTTAGAAATAGTGGTAAGTAGGATTATTTTTAGTAGGAAGAAAATGTAGCTGACCAGCCCATCTCTCTCTCCAGCCGCTCTGAAGCACGAAGCAAAGCCCAGGGTGTTGACACTGGCGGACCTACCGCAGAGTGGCAGGACGACAGCTCCCTACTTCATTCTTAACTGCCTTTGCCAGTGTATCTGCGGATGTGTATGGTATTTTGCTATAGCAAGCGACGGCATGAACGCTAATTTGTCTCCAGACGACTGCAGCACGGGTGGTCTGATCCGCTTGAGCAAGGAAGGGAAGAGACAACTGTGTGAGAAATGTCACTACGCTAGATAAGCTCTAGCTTATTAACCTGCCTCACTCTGCTCCTCTGATGCACCATGAAGTCTTTAATTTCTAGCCTTGAAAAGGCGTGCCAATTGTGCCGCCCGATTATGACCGAGTTGTGTTGACTTTCGGATGGATTTCGAACCTTTCCGCTCACTCGCTTGCTTGTCTCCAAAACAAGGGTTGGTCTGTTGACAAAAATGCATAAAAACACTGACTCACGGTTATATCGCAACCTTCCAAATCTGCTAGTTCTTGGATAAGAAAAGGCGGCAACACTTATAAGTCTGTTAAAAAAACGCTTAAGCTTGCCCGATATTTATGTTCCACGAAAAGCGGTGATGCGCAAATTTCAAATAGCTGTGATGCGATGTGCACAACCATCAAGGGATTTTAACAACCGCGATATTAAACAAGATTTGGTGTTATCATCTCCCATTCTACCCTAGCGGATGATTTATGTGCAAAGCTTGAGGGAATTGCGGTTGGGAAGGTAAGTTTCTAGAGAACATGACTGGACAAAGTATAGTGAGCAAGATCCTAGAGTTAAATTTTTAAAAAATATGCACTATTATGCCATCAAGAAGGATAATTAAATACGGGTTATATATTAATGAAGATATGAGTAAATGAGACAATTCTTTTGACATGTGTGACTGAAACCGTGCTGAGCACAACCAGTTCATTTGAAGCAAGAGCTTAGTCCATGCAAGATGTAGTTGGTTATAGATAGGGATAAATCGTACAACACCAGTTAGTTTTGCAGATCGAAGCAAAGAACCAGGTTAAGTTGTAGGAGGATTTCCTGCATTGATGCAAGATACAGATCGGAGTTTCTCCTAAATCCTTCAGCCCACAAAATCACTTAGTTTATTACATTCGTATTAAAGTAACAAAATGTGATTGCCATGCCATTTTCGCCACAGGAATAATATACCCACTTTTTCCCAGATGAAAGCAAAACTGGGCCACTGGTGGCCTCATGGGAAGGGCCAGGATGCGATGCCTCTGGCCTACCGCAGTTTGACAAAGCCGCCATCAGGTGGGGAATGCGTGAGGCGCAGCAGGACCTGTCCCGCCATGGGTGGTCCTGTTAAACATCGCCGCCTCCACGGAGGTCGGATGCGCGTGTATCAACTGGTGTTGATACTAAACCCAGTGTCTGGAACATTCCCATTTACCCTGTTTAACATGATTGCACGATCGTACGATTGGCCAAGATTCGTCTAGCTATAAATCACAAATAAAGCATGCAAAATTTTGTCTGTCTTGGATATTTTAAGCTCACGGTGTCTTCCCAAAACGACAGTGTTGTTATTATAATCCTGTAGGCAATAAAGATATAAAGAGGTATTCTATTATCGTGGTGTGAACAAGTGCGTAAACATGTTTTTTTCCTTCATAAACTAATTGCAATGATCAGTCAATGAAAATCCTTTGGTGCTGTGATGAACTCCCGCGTGCTTTGAATATGACATGCGACTTTTGGAGTGGAGTTGTGAAACCAGTGAACAGAGTGCCTAAAGCATAACATGCAGATGTGTTGGCCCGCACGTTATGGTAGTCATCTAACGACGCTTTCCCTTGTCTACTATCGTGAGCCTAAAAGAATGGATAAAAACTTTCTCGCACTGCCTCAAACTGCATCTGCCATTCACATTAATGAAAGCAATTAACTCTCTTCTGGCCCTTCCGTGGCTTTCGGTTGCCCTTAATCCATTAAATCAGTCGGAGCCTAATGGCTGTCGGAGGTTATCTTACAGTGCAATCTTGCAACCCTCTTCAATCAAACTTTAGGAAGAAGTGCTTTTGCATTAGTCTGTTTCTTGGATTGCCTCATCATACTAGTCAAGTCAGGGGCTTGCATGGATCCTAATGCTCGTAACTTCTGTGCCTTACTTTCGTCTTCAACTTATTTTTAAACAAATATTAATAAACTTATTAATATTTAGGTATATCTTAAGTGGGAATTTGTTTAACATACCGAAACACGGTTAGGCATTTATAAACTATCAAGACCATCCCATTTTAGCGACCATTCCTTGCTTGCCTTCGTAAAAACCGAATGTGAACCCTTATTGTTTCCCTGTTAGGCTCAATGCCAGTCGCTTCTTGCTGCATGAAGCGAACGCCACGCATAAGGGCCTAGTCCACTTGGTTCCAGAAGCTAAAACGGTCGGGTATGAAGAAAGTGGCCTGATGTTTTCACAACGATAGTACGGTTTATGCAAACTTTATCCTGATTTCGCACGGACAGTCGATTGAGAGACGCAATTTATACTCAGTCACCGGACTCAAAAGTTTCAGAGGGTGGTTTAAATTATTTACAATCTCAGCGCCCGATGCAAACTTTTCCAACCTAGTCCGCGCCTTCTCCGTGTCTTAACCCAACCCTTTGCAGCGTCTCGGCTCGTTGACAAGCTCCACTGAATTATTTATTTTGTGCAAGCAAAAGGAACCTTACATGATGGGTTCAGAAGGCAAAAAAATGTACGCTTCTGTGTCTTATAAGGCACAGGAAAAAGCTGCCCATGTAAAAAGCATTTTATTAGCCATTCAGCAATGCTGGTTTGCAATCTCATTAGCATGCCGACTTGGTTTTACCCATGATCTTGCGAAAATGAGTCAACAGGGAAGGTTATAGAGGTCCTCGTTTGGTGCACTTTTGGCTTCTCCCAAAGCCTGCAAAGTAAATTTACGACTCTAGCGACTCGATTGCTGCTTGCGATCTAGCCGTATTCCAGTCCGAAACCCCATAGCCCAATAACAGTCGCGATAAAGAGCATTCATTTATTAACTCGTAAGACGATCAAGCTACTTGAATAATCAGTCATCTGCTCCTGCTTGGAGCGTTTCATAGCCAAAAATTCTGTCCCCATTGTTAGCATACTCGAAGCGCCCAGGCAGCTGCTTTCTGCTAACTGTATCACTTAAACGAATATAACTTGAGAAAATGTTCCTTGCTGTTGTTGCTGTTAAAATACACTGAGTGACGCGGACAGCTGCTTTAAATAATTTGGAGTCTTACTATGGCCACAGAGTCACCATCTGCAACGGCAGCAGTGACAACGGCTCGGGGAGTAGGCTTCATTCCGCACAATTCTACACCACGCTTACTCCAGATCCCAAAATGGACAAGATTGTTATTGGTCATTTAGCCATGTTAACTGTCGGACTGTTTTAATCCTTAATGCATTTTTTATAATCTGAATTGGTGTTATTTTAAATAAAAGGCAAAAATATGACATTTTATCCCAACTAAACATGTCATACTTGCTTAAATTTGTAAAAATCCTCCCTTCCTTTCCACTCCACCCATCATGTGTAAAAATAGGCGGTTTTGTAGGCTAATGAAAGGAGTTTCGCCTCAGTGGTCGCGTGGAAACCTCTTCTCTTTTGTTACCTCTCCACCCTTCCATATCACTGCTGTCACCCTCACTTCCCGACCCCTTCGCAACTCAAGCAGTCGGTTTTGCTAAAATGCGGCGTATCTTTTCACCCTTGGTTGGATTTTAAGCGTCTTTCTAACTAGTCTTTAAAGTGTCTGCATTAATGCCACATGAATGGCACCTCTTATTGTGGATGACAAGAGGATTGTAGATTTGCTTTGTCTCAAGAACTGGTACGTTGCCAAATTGTACTTCAGTTTGAACAAGTGTTAAAGTGGGTTGCAAAGGAAAAATCACAGTGCCTTTAAATGCTGCCAAGCGGATTCGCAACATTAAAAATACTACTTCATTTGATGCACCTTTGTCGTTATTAAATTTAAATGATTGTATCCTTTAACCCTTGCATCGCATAAAGTTAGGCATGGTTTCTTTGATATAACCATCCACTTTTATCTGACAATACAATGAGAAACAGTGGAGTGGTCGGTGTCAATGTAACATAATCAGGAGCAACATGCTTTGTAATTTGATAGCATAATTGACAACTTAGTAAGAAAAACTGTTAAAATATTTGGAGAGAATGGTGTTGCAAATTGCAAGCTCATAAAAGGGTTTTTAACAGTACGATCACGGAACGTAACATGGAAGGACAGTGAACCTTCCATTTTCAAAGCTTGGACTGAATTTGGCAAAAATGTCCCTTCCCGCAATCTACCTGCACTTACATTTACTCAACCCTCTCATAGAGCATTTGGCAAAAGAGGAAAAAATGGGTAAAAGTGGACCAGCTGTCAAAAAGACGGTGTTTTCAATTAAAGACACTTCATTTAGAACCAATGAAAGGCGAGCATAAATCCGACCTGGTCCCTTTTACGCCAACTCAAGAGGTGACTATCAAGTGGCGGTGGTGAGGGTGAGGGAAGGAAGGGAAGGAGCAAGCAGTAATTCTTATAAGATTTTCGCTTAAGTGTTTTTACGACGCTCACCCCATCGAAAGATCAAAGGAAAATTTTATGGCGCATTAAACACACTTTCTGTGGTGAAGGAACCTGCCCAAAGTTTGAGAAGACGTTTTAATGCATTTAGGTAAGTTCATTTCGTGCTGTCATAAACGCAAAAGTTGGCATAAAATTGAATAAGCTTAAAACATTTCTGCACAGAATTTGGACTTATATGGAGCTTTACTGACTACAGTGCAACACTTTAAAAATTCAAGAAGGGGAATGCCCAACTCCCTGTAAGTTGATCTACAAACATTCCTTTCACAAACGCATTCCGGTAAACGTTTAAGAAGCAACTTAGACAGAGGACAAGAGCGATTGCGATCTTAGATTACTCTTCATTACAAATTGATATCTCGGGTGCCAGGAGCTATTATGTTGTCCGCTTTAGCAGCAATGGCTATGGTTTGCTGGTCATCGCAAATTGCCCACCTCTGTTACCTGAAAGGCGGAGTCGTCTTCGATCTAGCAATTGACAAATTGACCTTTTTGAACTTTATTTAGTAAGATCAAAAGCTTAATGAATTATATAACCAGAGTTTGAAGTTTGCATCTTCATCTATTTGATTTTCGGCAAAATTTGTTTTAATGAGTCTGGTTTCCCGCATTAAAGGTAGCACTGGCTTAGAAAACTTAATTCAAATTGCAAATCCTTAACACATAAAATAAAATCACGACTTTCGGGTTCTTAGGTTGGGTGAAACTTAGCACAAAATACTTATTTTATTTTACACATAATTGAAAACCTGCGTGAGAAACAAGATCTCGTTCGGTGCATAACTGCATAAGGAAGACAACGCTCATCCGCCTTAATTTGTCCGCGATAGGCCTTGCAAATTGTCTTTCGGTTCAAGACTATTTTTGCTAAAAAAAAATTCGAGAAGATGTGGTGTGTAGGGTCACAATGCCCGTTGAATGTGTGGAGCCCTCGGAAGCGCGATGAAAAAATATCCTTAACTTCGAGGGTGCTATCCTCTCCTAGACCTTTACATATGTTCCTCTCCATTCCTAATAGAAAGACACCAAAGTTAATCAAAGGAGGTGCAGAAATTACAGCTACTTAAGTGAATTTTAAAAAAGATGATGGATGTATTTCCAGTCCCCCCGGATTACGGATGCACGCAGATGATCAAGTGAATGGCATTACCCAGAGATTGGTAGGTTCTTTTTTACTAATGGCTTCATTTTACCAGCCCTTTTTGCAGTTGACTTAAAATGACCATCATTTCCTGTTCTGTAGTGCCAAAATGTTCCACAGTAAACCTGTCTAAATAAAGGGAACAGAAAAAGCATTATACCGTGGTCGCATAAAAGCCCTCGAGCATGGCACTGCAAAATTTGCGTCCGTGAAAGCGGAATCGAACGCGAACCATTGCCCTCAATTATGTGATGCATGTACCTGAGTGATTACACGCTTGCGTTGCGTTGGTTTCACTGATCCACCGATATGCCTTGATGGCAGTAGTCTTCATCCACACAGTCTCCTCGAGTGCAGCAAGAATGCACAAATCTCTTTTAAAGCTTTACCCTATAAAGCAGTTTAAAAGGTCACCTTTTGAAGTGAAAGCTGCAACTTTCTAAACATGACTGATGTGTGTTGCCAACTTTATTTTATAAAACATTTTTGACCTGCTCACCGAAACCAATTCGCGTAGCGCATTTTTTTCGCGACGTTTATCAAATGATTTGTGGGTTTGAGATGATAATTTTGATAAGCTACTTGCACATAATCATCGACATGCACTCAGTGGTCCACTTTAACTGCAAATTTGCTGGAAAAACGAGAAGGTGGGGAGAAAGCCGCATCAGTGTTTAATTAGCTGTTTGAGATCTCTCTTTGTGTGTTAATAATATGTATTGACAGACATCCTGAATGGCTGTGGCTTTGTCCATCCCAAACTGCCCAAATTCTCAGGACTATGCCTGGCTAGAACTTTTGGATAAAAATTAGATATATTTTAGGTAGATACAGATAAGTGGGTTCATATTTCGTATTTTTGATACCTTCGAACCCATATTAGATTTATATGATTTATATGATATACTTTTCTCCCAAATCGAGTAGCCATCACCTCGGAGGGGCGAGGGTCGTTGCCTTCGAAAGACTTCCCGATCGCTCAATGCAAACATAGCTGTCAGTTATAAGATGCGAATCCAAACAATTCACCTCTTTCCGTTGTGCTACCAAATTCAGTCGCTGGGACACACATTGTTGACAACAGTATAGACCTGTTGGTGATGTCTTTCAAAGCACATTACTTTATGAGAATGCTGTATCCTTAGAAAACAATGGTAGGCAATTATTGGTCACGTGATGATCAGCACAATAAATGAGTCTGTGCTAATTTAATGCTGCCAACAGTTATGGCAGCATATAGCATAAACGCGTGCTACCAATACTATAACAGCCTTACGTCAGAACTAAGACATGAATAAAGTTGCTCCTTTTAACTCCCCACTAGCATTAAGATTTAATCATTTTAATTAAAATGGGATTGCATAGCATTACTGTCTGCATTCCAACCAGTAAAAAGAACGCTTTGTCTGTACATATATCCATAGCATATCTTTAAAGGTGTGGATGGAAACATTCTCAGGATGTACGATAAGATGCTCCGACTAGACGTCATACATAAATGTCATCTTTGTGTTTTCCTGATTTCAACGCGCCAACTTTTTTTCCAACCTTACAGGCGCCACTTGTCTCTCTGCTCCTCTCACCCAAAACACCTAATTTATTCACTCCTTGGGATGAGGGAGAAAGCGCACGGAAAAAGATGGGAATGGGAAGGATGAGGACTAGGAGGAAGGAGAAGAGGAGGGGACGAGCAGCTCACGCGATGACAGCAGAGTTCAGACGCAGGAGGAATGGAAGAGCAGAGGGGATTGGAGGAGGAGCGAGGCGTCGAGCTGTCTGCGATGCCGCGGGGATAAATTAAAGGGAAGTAGCTTCTATGAGCACCAGCTTTCACGAGGTGGTGATGGTGGTGCTGATGACAGCTGGGACTTTTCGCCCACTCCCTTTCTCGCGTGTCCACCAAGCTGTATCACCCTCACCTCGCCTCGCCTTTCCCTGCCTGCAGTGAAGTGGGCTGGGCTGAGCTGAGCTAAGTTGAGTGGATGGGGAGCGGGCGGGAGGGAGGGCGGGCGAACAGTCGGTCGCTCTGTCGACTCCGCTTACGCCTCTTAGCTCTGCACAAGCCAAAGCGCGATAAAGATGGGATGCAAGGCGCCCATTGAGAGTAGACAATTTGCAATCTACTTAAAACTTTCTGAGGCGCTAAATTGTGCTTAGTCAGTTAACTCTGCACTGAATCGAATCTGCTTTAAATTTTTGGCAACTTTTAAAATGTTTAGAGATTGAACACCGAGTCTTTATGCATTGCAGTTGTGATGTTCGGCACTATTCGATTTTGTCATCATTGCTTACAAGAATAATTTTTCACTGAACTTTTGGTGTTATTAGCATCCTAGTTATAAATAACCAGATAAAAGTTCGCAAAGCCCACTTAACTTTTACCCCTTGTTGCAAATGTGGATCTCCTGCCTGACACAGGTTGCAGGATCGCTGATTGACTTGTATACGCAATGGCTTTGCTGCCTTGATATTTTAAGCACTTGTGCACAAAGATAAAGATGACATCTTAGGACACTCTAAAAAGCCATTTCATGGTTCGTACGTATCTAGTTGCTGTGCCGTTCAATCTCAAAGTGATCATTTACCCTACACCTCGTCCTGTTTTGATTGTGTCAGTCGTAGGTTCGTGGAGACGTGGGAGATAATAGCAATCACAAAGGTCTAACCATTGGTTGCATCTTTTCTTCAGATCGTAATGTTTCAAAATGTTTTAGTGTAAAAAACATGGACACAGTGGAAGTTATTTGGGGTACCAAGGGTTTTGGAGGGTGAAATTAACAGGGATCAGGTTATCAAAATATTCAGATCATGACACTTTGGATCAGTGTTCTTATTTTCACCATGATTTTCATAATGGAGCATACAGTGCTTCCGAAACTATAAATCACGGTTTTGAGTCACACATTAATCTTTCAGTGTTCTGAGTGGGTTAAAAATCTAGTTGCATTTTGAATAATATCCACTAGCACAGCCAGCCTAATGAACCGAGACTCTGGCACGCCATCTAAACACCGCGTTTTTATAAGTGGAGTGGAGCGCCGTCACGCAAGTCAGACCCCACCTCATAAATTAGTTTAGTATTTTGGTGTACATCCTAATGGCTGGAGAAACGTGGTACGAGTAAACTATTCAATTGAAACACCGACTGTCCACTTTTTATTCTGGCAAATCTCATCACTGTATTCCGAGACTTTACTAAGGCTTGCGTCAGAATCAAGGCATTGTGTCGTCAATTTTCGCCCTGTCCAAATACGGGCTGCAGGGCGCTTCTTCTAGAACTCACCATTAAAAAACAATTGAACAAGCCCTCAGGAACGCATTTTGTCAATTTTAAATCGGGTATTTCAGAGAATCTGAAATGAGTAATGCGGTTACCTCGATCTATAACCCGTCTACTTTGGTGCATGGTTGGACGTGACGGAGGAGCAAAGAAGCGGAAGACGCGCCTATTCCAGCAGCACTTGTACGTCAGAGGGGTCGCATCTGCAGACTACAAGGGCAGTTTCAAAGGCAGGGCGTACCGATAGGCCGACTCCGATCAAGACAGAAAATAGATAGATAAGTGTCTGCAAGACCAAAAAACAGCCAAAATCAGCCCCTTTGGCCATTTCAAAATGGAACCTCTATTTAAAACCATCATTAGAAATAAATACGGTTCCATCTGGTGTGTCATTGAATTTCGTACTGCTCCCTTCTTCCCTTCCGCAATCTCACAAAGCACTTCAGGACTCCAGACTTCTGAAAATTATGCAAAAGCTCTTTACCTCTGCTATTCTGTATGTTGGGTAAAGTTGCTGCAGCAATTTAATAAAAAGTTACTAGAGGCTTCTCTTGTGGACCAATAGGTAATGCGATAAAATTTTTTCTTCATGGCGTTGGCTGTTGCCAATAATGATTATTACACTCCATATAACAACATGCATTTTATAATTTGTAGAGCTAGGAATATGGTGTGTAGGGTAGTATTTGAGACTTCTGGTTCACTTGGGCGCCAAAACTTGCTTCTCTGTGCAGTTTCTGAAATGGAGTAGGAATTACGACTGATGGATGGGTCAGCATGAAAAAAAGAGAGCTGTTGTAAAGTAATATCAGAGGTTGAATTCGATCCTCATTCATCCTGTCAATCAGTCCATGCAACTCGTGGGAAGAGGTGATCGCACTCGGGTCCGCGGTCCGTATCTGGTCCAGCCCTCGGACAGTGTGCAGTGCAGCAGGCGCCTGTCGCATCGAACGCTCCTCCCAAAGCCTGTGAGAGAGAGAGCGAGCGAGAGAGAGGCGTATTCGCAAGGGTTTTGTGAAAATATCACATGGACATGCTCCACCACTGATTAACCCCAAGCTACCACTCACCAAGCTAGGGGTACAGCATTAGTGTGTGCTGACCATTCACCCGAGAAAGCGGATAACCTTCGGTTGATGTGACTGTTACCATTCTTTTGAAAAAAAATGTCCTAATCACCATTATTATAGACATTGAAACAAGACGAATTGTGAAGAATTATGAAAGATTTTCACCTTTAAATCTAAAAGTTTGGAGTAGGCGTCAAACTCTACTTGATGCATCTCAAAAGCATGTCACAATGTGAGTAAATCGGTGGATTGAGTATTTTGCATAACAGGCACAAGGAAAGTAATTTCGTAATTAATTGCCATGTAAAGCTACTACTTCCAATCGTGCATTAGACTATTTCGAAACTACTCAAGTGCATGCTTCTGTTTTAGGCCGGGACGTCGCTATGAACCACTGAATTGTCCCTATTTCTCAGTTTTACTTTCGTTTTGCTTTATGGTTTCTTGAACCCTATGAATTTTTTTGAGGGTAGATTTAGTCAAAAAGGTTACCTTATGGGCTTAAACTTACTAACCCCTAAATATAGCCGATTTGTAGCTCGGAGCCTTAAAAGTTTTATTTATAGGCGGCAAAATTACCTACCGGAAATCCGTTATTTTAAAATTCTCCAAATTCTTTTTCATAGGCGATCATTTTCTTAACAGAGTTACCATGGTGTTCACGGGTTTAAGGGAAACAAGTAGGTGTGTAAACGATTTATAAATTTTGCTATGTAAAGTAAGGTGATCGCCGCAGTTGTTAGATAATTACTTAGGAAGGAAACATATCACCTCTTAAACATGCTTGATTAGCAAAATTATGATAGAAAGGCACGAACTGGAGGAAGGTTGTTGTACTGATGAGTTTCCCAAATAACTAAGGTAGCAAGTGAAAAATAGCCCCTCATCCTGCAAGATCTAATCAGCGCACATCACGAATGTTTTTGAATAGGCTGGCATGGACAAATTAGAGGCTTATCTCCAGCTAATCATGTCGCCAAAGCAAGTGCGTAAAAGCGGCTTCATGTCGTGCCCTGGGGTATTTGTGATTGCTTCAGTGGCTGGAGCAAAAAAAACGCCAGGTTTTGGCAAAAAAGTGGGGACAGGCATGCCAAAGCGACAGCAGCACCTGGCTCTCCCTTGTCTGGGCTGAGTGCTTAATTAGGCGGGCGGAGGCGCTGAGGTGCCGTCATTGGCTGTGGCTGAACTCCCCTGTACCGTGCCTCTTTAACGAAACACTCGGGCAATCAGTCCTCTGTGATTTTGTCAAGGTGTGCGACGGCGTCACAATGCTAACAACTCAAGACCATTAATTTGCCGCATTTAAGCACTAAGCTATGCTAGATCTGGGTGCCACCTGATGCCGCATTCAGTCATGTTAACGCCAAGAAGCTGAAATTTAATCACTAGCGCTCTATCAACATACCATTTTAAGTGCATGCCAAAACCCAAATTTAAATGGGCTTATTCACAAAATTTTACTGTGGAAAATTTTCACTTGTTTGATTATGAGGGGAGAAATGCGAAGACTACAGTTGCATGACTCCTTTCATTTCTATTTCACAGGAAGTTTTTGCTATGTCCAATTCATGGAATACCGTGTCCATTAAAAGTCCACTTAGGGTGAAGCTACGGTAAGCAGTGGAAAGGGCGGTTAATTTACAGGATGGCCGATAGCATGAGTGTGCTCTTCGCGCATTTACTTTGCCAAAAGAGGTAGTGGCAATAAAAAATCGCATGTGTCACGGGTCACAGGCAAAAAACCTGTTCGCACGTCCGCTAATTGAGAAGAGTGAAACAGACCAAGCCTAGGGACTAATTCCTTAAGCTCACCATAAAAAACTATCCAAATTTCTCGACTTGACTGTCTTGCCTGCTTTAACTCTCTAGGATGCTCCCTGGCTTAAAAGCCATCGGAACAGACAGTATTGCAAAACCGACCTCTAGTCCACTAAGTTGTGAGGTTGTGAGTTCATTCACCAATCTTCAAAGCTTCTGTTGTTTTCTGATCTGGGTTTTGCCTCTCTTCGATTTATTTTTATGAAAGTCGGATACTAGTAATAAATTTCCAAGAAACGTTTTAGCAACAAAACCCTGCTGAGTAGTCTTTTACCTACTTTTGGAAACTTACGCGAGATGCCCCACCTGGTAAAAGTTCATTGCCCTGCTTACGGCTCCGGGATGCCTTTGCTCACCCTCATATCTGATTAAATCAAAGGCCTGTAGAGTAGGTACAAGCCCTAAATATTAAAATCTGAACAAGATCAGTAGTTTCCAACTGAGTCCGTCTCTTACAATTTCCGCTAGGCCCTTAAGCCGCATTCGCGTAGCACCAAAATAACTTCTTTATGCGACTTACACAGAGCTGCTCACTTTCCAAGCACACCAAAGACTTTCTCCCATTTTTAAGAAATTTTCTCACACCTTCGCCACTACATAGGTGTATTAAACATAATTATCTCCAACAAATGCAATTAAACATGGGATATAAATATTCAACCTTGCACTTTTACAAACTCTGTAAACAGCCCAACTTCCTTTCAAAATAAATTCAACTTATAACATAAATCGTTATTCCTAGTACACCCGAAAGCAACTTTCAAAATAAAAAAGGTTGATTCTTAGCAGAGTTTAGCAGTGACTCCCAGAACTTAGGTGTTGGTTTTTACTTTAAGGCGTATGGTTTTAGAGTTTAGCCCAGCCTCAACATTGTTGGATGGTTAATGTCTAGATTTTTTAGTGAAATTGTAGTTATTTGATGAAATCGAACTGAGGTAGGTGCAAAGTATACGCTTACATACAACAGTCTTGTTGAACTGAATTGATAACACGCAGGCATCCAAAATTCTTTTGTGTGTAGCACAGACTTATGCGAGTAACCTTTGTCAAAATTACATTAGGAGCAAGAAGCTCATTTTGTCAAACTTTTGCCTATGGAGTGGGTGGAGGTGGCACTAAAAGCAAACCACTGTGTCATTCTTCAGACGTTTTTTTGTATCTCAGGAAAGTGGCCCGCTTCTATCAGTATCTTCAGAACCTGGCTACATACTCAACAATTAGCATGGAACAGTGAAAAAATGAAGCTCGAACTTTGCTGTTTAAGATGGTACTGATAAAGCTCCTCACATCGATGAAACATGTAAGGTACTAATTGCACCTCTATTTGTTTGGAATGCCAGAAGACCATCAAACGTCATTCGAGGAAAGTAAATAAAATTCGATTGTAAAATACCACTAAGGCCAGATGGAAAATTATTCATCGAAGTGGTATGCGCTTTGTTTTGAGAATGCCATAGCGTCAACACTCGGAGCACTAAATCTAATGTTTAGTGCCTCTTGTAATGCTAAGTCCCACTAAATGACTATTCATTTTAATTAAGTCAGCGCGCGTTCGTTAATTAGGTGTACAGGTGCCAGTCCCATTTTCGCGCACCTTGTCATTCCTTGTAGACCTAATTCCACCCCTTTGAGAGGGATTTTGGTGGATGAGCTCACGCCTCCTCCTCCTCCTCCTTCTCCTTCTTTTCCTCCAAAAAGGTGGTAGTCTGGACACAGATCGCCCGTATCTGATAACGAGTTGCATCTTTGATAAGTAAAAGATGGTATGCACAGCACGTCGATTTGTTGGACTGGCTGCATGTTTTTTCTACGTTGACAGGGGTTTCATTCCAAATGACATATTTTCAAGCTCTTCCAAAAGCTAAGTAGCTAAATTTGTAACATTAACCGGGCACCATAAAGTCAATTATATGCTGTTAACAATGCGAATTGGTAAAATTGAGACAACCCGAGCTCCCTCTACTCAAATTATTAACAGATATCTGTTTGAGCTCAAAATTATTTGAAAGTATTTATGTTGAACTCTGCTGCATGGAAACAACCTCAAATTGCCAGGTGCGCTTAACAAAAAGTTGGCAGAATGAGGACAAGGGGGTACAATAAAGGCAATCAATCACTCAACTTAGTACAGTTTTCTCCCAGAGGGCGAGGGCACGGAATGGGGAGTGTGGTAGCAATACTGCTTCTCTCTCTCCTCCTGTATCAAAAAATCCTGTTGGTTGACGCTTAATGTATGGCATGAAGTACATCCGCATTTATACATCAAACACCATCTGACAGAGCCGATGAAAGCAAACCCCCACGTACACCGGCATTCGTCTGTGAAATTGGGCCCTGCCATGCGTCAATGGGAGAGAACAATAAATCTCACGAAATGGCTTCGGTCTTGCCTGTGCAATTATTTCAAACGTTCGAAAGTGCTCGAGCAGGGAACAAGGTCTAGTTAAATCGCTCAACTAAGACTATTCAGTGCAACTGCAGTCCTTCGTCGAACCGGATGCATGTAAATGAAGGCAATAAGCAAAGTCTACTCATGTGGCTGTGCCAAACGGGTAGTAAGAGTCCATCGTTTAGCTTAATGGTAAGAGGAAGAAGTAGTAGATACTATTGAAGTGAGCTCATGCCTGTCAAAAATTCATCGCTTTGGACGTTGATGCTAAAGTTGAATAAGAATTCTTAGTTGGTACGGCAGGTGTGCTCGTCTTCCTCAACGCTTCGGTCTATCGAAGGATACAATTAAAAATATGTAGAGGTAAATTTTCAATAATTTCGCATTACACGCCTACACTCCTTAAAACTAAGGCTGATACAAGCCACTATCGTTTAGCATAATTGACGCAGAATCGTTTAAAGCTAAAATGCTTCTAGTGCAGCCGTTTACGCTTTGCCACTGTAGTTGCTTGTCGACAGGTGTTCTCTCTCCCACTTGTTAGAAAATTAAAACTGACAAGTGGTTCCTTTCGAAGGCACCGTACAACTTAGACGGAAGTGGCAGGGGCTACCCAACAAATCGTAACCATGGCCAGAAATAGTATTCCCAAAGGGAACGAAGGCATCCTCTTGTGCAATTCCTGGAAGGCAGTTGAATGGGCGGCAAAAGCATGGGTACATTTGAGTGGGAATGCGGGCAAACCATACAAGCGTGTGCAGCACAGCATTGACGTATGTGCTGCAGACACACTAATTCTCGGACGGAGAGGATGGGACAGGAGGAGGTGGAGGAAAGGATGCCCGTAGTGCGCGCGCGCTCGCGGAGAATTGCCCTCTCCGTCTGGCTTAGGGCACATCAGCGGGACCCACCGCAAACGCCATTTTTCATCACCCTTCACACACCCCAGTCAAAGTGCACATTTTTGCGACCAGTACCCGTTGTTGAGCGATTGATAAGAAAATATGTGAATCAGCCACTAGTAGCGAAAAGGGTAGACACCGAATGAACGTTGCTAGTTATGGGCTAGGCTTTGGTAGCCTAGCTGCATCCTAACTTTCTAAGGGTAACTTGTTTACACAACTCGATCAGCATCGGAAACAATCGGTTATCGCCATTTCATTCTAGTCAGTCTCATTCGTGATAATAGTTGTGGTTGTATTTACTGTCAGTTTGCTGTATTCAACACGCTGAGACGACACAGTTGCCAACTTCTTCATTTTGAGTTTAGAAAACACTTCGATTAAAATATGCTAATTAGGGGTGCCTTCCTTTGTCTAACTTCACTGTCAGGTAAATGCTAATCTGTTGACAGACTAGATTCATCTAGTGTTCGAAATTGTGCAATTCTACATTTGTACATCTAAGGGGGTTAAAAGACCACGATGGCAAAATGTAGTCAGTTCAGACTGCCTAACACATTGAAAACATTTACCATGCTGTGTGCAAAACAAAAATAGAGAGGCAATTCGGTTTTATTAATGAGATTACAAGAATTATTATATTATTAGAAAAAGTTAAAATGCTACATCATCGAGTCATAATGAATTTGTCACCACCATGGTAAGGTCATGGAAAAATTTAATCATTCAGACTGCTGCATCATTTTAGCATTTGAATGAGCCTACGCCTCGATTCGCGTGTTCTCGCACTCGAGCTTTTAGTTGGTATGGGCCAAAGCCCGTGATACGCATTTGACAAACTTAGCAACTTTTACATTCCACGCATACTTATCCCCACTAGTGTTACACCGCAGCACCGATTTAGGGGGCCGGTCATGTGATGGCGGAGACTGGCCCATTAGTGTGGTCAAGGCGGCACATTAGTGCCTTTCGTGCGTAAACTCAATGGGCCTTCTTGCGAGCATCCTAATTCTCACAACACAGCATGCTGAAGGTGTCAATGCCTCTTGAAGAAATTGGAGGCTCAACCCAGACACACTAGACTCCGCTCCTTAATTACAAATACAAGCCATTCAAACGAGATTATGCCCACAAAGATTTAGATGATTATAAGAAACTATCGGAATCGCCACTGTAAAAGATTGCGCACTCATCCCGCTTGTATTTGACAGAGTAGTTGAAAGTAACATACTGATGAGGTCCGCCGAATGGTGACCGCGCTTTATGTGCATGCGGGTCTATCGCTAAGATGAGTACACATGTATCCTTTAGCAAAAATCAGCAAGGACTATAATGCTTTTGGGTTACATTTTCTACCACTGAGTGCCTTCATGATTTCGATAGCAATGTCTGCTTGCGGTGAGCTTTAATGAATTTCGTTCCTATAATAAAATTATTGCTTGAAAATTCCTCGTGTAAGTTTAACAATAAGTGAGTAGTCCTCCATGAAATGGAGAGTATTGTGAATATCACCTTGTAAGAGAGAATCTGAAGTATGTCGAATCCGCTGAACTTAGCAGCTGACTGCTTGATGATACACAAAGTGACGGAGTATTTGTAATTCTAAGTTAATTTCGGAGGAACGTGCTTGTGGGGTGAATGAAAATCGCTGCCCCGTGCTCCATGCTCCTTGACGGGGATTTAGAGTGAGGGTGACTGTCGCGGCGGGACGATGACGCGTCCAGTGTACGGTGCGGTGCTCCCGACACGCGAGCTCATAAATTAAATGCCACCCCTTTCCTCACTCAGACCGGCACTCACCCATACACACACCCACGTGCCTCAGTTGATAGGGCGCAGGACTTGCACAGCCTCCGCCGCCTCCCCTTCCCCCTCCCCTATCCTGCTATGCGTATGCACTGAATTGGGGAAATTATGACCACCATCATGACTCAATTTTACCCGGAACCTGAACTGCAGGCAGGTGACGTATACCGACTTTGTTGGTAGATAAGCATCCGTAGTGATGGTTTTCAGTTGTTCTAGGGGAAATTTTTGTGCACGTGCTGATGTGTGCATTACATTAAGCTGGTTCCGAAGTACTCACCAGCTCTCACCTGGTGCGTTTTAAATGTGATTCAATTCTGCGGAGTTGGCATTGCTTAAAATAGACTTGTAAATAATACGAAATTCCATGTCTCTTAATCTGTTCTGAGATAGCTGAAAGTGTTATCGTTATTCTCTGGACAGAATATTACAAGCAACGTTAATCAATATCGTTCCCGAATATGTTCACCAGAATGCAGCACAAACATAAAAATGTTCAAGCATTCTAATACTCTTGATTGCTACACTTTGATCAAATCAATGGCAGTGAAATTAATTAAATGGTGTCAATCTCATTTTGCCTGAGCAGACATCAATGTGGTCCTAAATTTATTAAATGGCAATAAAGGTAAGGTTAAGATAAATTGTTTTCATAAAACGAAATTCCATTTTTAGACATTGTAAAGGGTCACTGCAAAGTAAGCTGTCACTGTGATATGGTTCAGATTCCCCATAACTGAAATCTCATTCAATACCGAGTCTTCCAAGTTCGAATTCAGATGGTGCAGAACTTGCTGTGTCGCTTGACTACTAAATTGGCGAACTGTCTTCCGCAGTACAGTTGATCTATTTAGTTAGAGCCGTTTATTCGATGGGAAATGTATTGATAAACTTTGTCCTTCGCACAAGCTATCCATCCCGACGTCAATACAAAGGACAGAAAGTGATGATGCCCTCCTTAAAAATCAGGCAGTCTAAATGAGGCTTGAGCATAGATGATGTTTGAACCTATATCTCTAAACTCTGCCATTCTAAGCAACAATACTATGAAATCCATGTGCCCAAGTCTAGATTTGAGCCACCATGGTAAGCCGATAGTGTCAAGGTGAAAAGTCAATTCCATGTGAATCATATTCGAGAGACTAAAAGGATAGACAAAAATGAGTGGACAGTGGAAGAATATTCTTTTGCCCCGTCCTTGATGGCAGAAGTGTTTACCCAATTGAGCCAAACGACAGCTGGTTGTATATGTTTTTTCTCAAAAAAAGCGACGATATCGGGCTCAAGAGCTTTGAAAAGTCGTTGAGCATGAGGTGGGATGGGACCGAGAGCCTCGTAAAAGCGCCATATGGCACCCGCTGCATGGGCAAATAATACACAAATGGTCAGTTAGGAAAATTAAAGCTGTCACCGCCACTCAGCGCTCGTCCCCCTTATGGAGTCCCCCTTCCGATTGCCTGTGTGGCCACCCTCCTGGAGCACAGCATGAACGCCATATGACGAGAACGGGTCACCAAAAGGCGATGCTTGAGCTGTTGGCACTAAACCGAATTCAGACTCGAGTTTCAAATCGAAGCTCAAATGTTCTTCCCTCTATCTTCGAAGCCATTTGTAATTCGACCCATTGAATATTCTCAGTGACTCATTAATTCCAGCAACCAGATCAATGTGAAACATTTATAGAGCGAATGAGGTTGCACTTTGGTAAATAGAGTGTCAAATTGATTTGCCTCTTGTGTACGACTTAATGAAAATGTCTCAAAACCACCGAGAAATGTCCAGCTTTTAACGTTTGGTCACTGATCGCAAGGCGCTTGAAATGATGATGTATACCGCTACCGAGGCTATTGGTAAAATCAAAAACGGCAAAGTTGGTCTTCGGCAGGCATTGACGTGACCTTTTCGATATTGCCTTGAACTGCTTTTATGCTGGGGGCACAAACCCGTAATAAATATGTGATTAATAAAAAAGGCCAATTCAACTCCCACTGGTTTGGTAAAAGTGATCGCTTTTGAAATCGCCCGATAAGCACAATTTCAAATAGGCTTGATACAATTGGAAATTATTCAATATCTATTTCAACCTATTCAACGAGAATTCAAAGTAAAGCAAGACTGTGCACTAAAGTTGCAATGAGGAAGGATTTGGCGATAGATGAGGTAAGCTTTCAAATACATTACTTTGTCGTCTTCGCATTTTCCTGTTTTTTCCTTGAAAACGTTCCCTGAGGTGAGACTGTGTGCATTAAGCGCTTCTTATTACCTTTCGAAAATCGTTCTATGACCACCACCACCAACCGAAAATGAATGATAACAGGCCGTTTGAAGCTTGATGAGGAAAAAATTGAACCAAATAAGAAAACTAGCAACAGAACGTTCGTCGGTTAAGCACGAAATTAACGATATTTAGAGTTGAAGTAGACTATTTTGTGAAGGCTATTCATCATTTCAGAGTCCGACGAGGCGATTATGTCCAAAAATAGATCAATCTCTAATCTTCTTCACGATCATAACTCAATTGGGCGTAGAAAATTTGTTAATATTTGCCAAAAAGCGTGATAGGTTCATAAACGGCAAGTACTTTAAGTAACCAACTAAAATCTTTCTCATGGCAACATGGAGAACATTAACTCGGGTCAATTTTCTATTAAACTCTGCGCTTTGATGTAATTTTAAGTCACTTTTTGCTTGTGGCATCTAAACTTGGCTGCACTGCTTAGTTACGCACATTGAACTTATCATTTTGCGCATAAATTGTAAATAGTCGTCCCGGCTAGCGTAGGTAAAGCATCGTCAACGCAACCGACTTGCTCGAGGCCCACCCTCACTTGGTCCATCCGCGCTAATGAGTGAGACTAGTAAACATCAATTTTAGACTCTAGGCAGCGTTCGCACTTTCACAATTAAACAAACGGTGACATTTGAGACTTTGAAGTGAACATTTACGCGAGTGTTCGTAGTCGATGGAGAGTCCAAACTCCAAAAGCCAAAAAGGAGTATAGCAGAGATGTGAAGTAAGCTGGTGGTGCAAATGGGAAGAGAGAGATCTGTCCCTTTAAGGGACTTTAGTTAGCCAGTTTACTGTATTGATGTTTTACCATAGAAATGGATAAGGAAGAATCGTTCACTTCACAGATGTCAAGTTGACGCAAGAGTGAACATCTTCATAGAAGAACAATGAAGGTTTCTGCTGACGAGTAGCATTTATCAATCCTTAACAATTGGGAACTAGTTTTACCGTTGGTGAGACAGACGTTGCAGACTGTAAGAGCTCCGTGTTTATGGACTGCAAACTAGTTTGTATAGTCATATCATTAATCACAGGGAAATTCCGGTCGCGAAAAGGAAATTGACCATCTGTGGAATCCTCGTTTTTGTTATCTTCATGGGCGGAGCAAAAAAATGTAGCATGTTTACAGGTTTTCAATAGCCGAGTTACTTACTAAAGCAGATTCGTAGGTGCAAAGTTTGGCTATCAGGACAGCTCACACTTGGGATGAAAATAGCGGTATAGATCTGTTAGACCAAAAAAGATTTTAGATTCACCTTGATGTGTCCATAAGAAACTGGGAGAAAATTTGCATGCCTCAAAGCATTTCTATTCATGCACGTTGGCATAGTCACCTTAAAGGCATTAAGTAGTTGGGACCCTAACTCCCCTTTTTATGGTAGCATTTTGGTGGGACTCAAAGAGCTTTTGTTGAGGGTGACGGTAGTTCAAAAAAACAAAAAAAAAAACAAATTAAAAATAACCTTGGAAAGACAACTGTTAACGCTGTACACACTTGATGTACACTTTTTGTAAAGTGCGGAACATCGATAGCACACGGAAGGCGGGGGAACCCAAACAAAGCAGTCCACAACTTCATCCTCCACTATTCCACCTGCCATACGAAACTTGAAATGAGTGCAATTGGTTAAAACAATACGAGTTCATGAATAAAATTCATTTGGCAGCACCTTTTGAATGACCAAAGAATGACCCACGTTCGTAACGAATGGAGGAAATCCCGAAGTAAAGCATACTTCTGCATGATTGCGTCGTTCAACGGGCAGCACTATCGCTTGATAATTAAAATGCTTTAACGACGCGAACACACGGCTGATTCAACGACTCTGACGAAAAGGCTTTCAGGTCATTGGCTGACAGCTCGAAGTTAATTCAATGAAGGATGCTTTCATTCTTTCTTGAAAACAAATTAGGCGGTCATGGTATTTGCTGCAGCAAGTTGCCTTGCTACTTAAAGCGAACCCCAATCGCCCCAAAATCGCCTTCAGTTGCCGCTCCTCTTCACATTCAAATGTCAACTAACTAATGGAAGATTGTATGCCTTGGAAGACTACATTGCAATCACCTGTCTAAGCTAACCACAATGCCCAGAATTTGTTGTTATCGCAAATTTTAAGGGACAGTTCAACAACCAGTTCACATTTGACCTGTGTAATTTTCTACCACTTCGTAGTAGATTTACATCACTAGCAGACGACGTCAAGCGAAATGCTGAGTTGAATGCCTTGTGTTCAAGGCATCGATGATTCAGTTTGAATAAAAGCAGTATGTTGTGAGCCTATGTTATGATGTTTCACCCGGCTTGATTTCATTTATTCGAAGACAGACTTCCTGGCTCCTGAACCTTGAAGTTGGTTGAAACTGTGATGGAAGTGACATGCGTCACGGCAGAACCTCTAGAAATTCATACTCTCAAGTTTACCAAAAGACAAAGGTCGCATATGAAGAAAAACCAAACTGGCAGAATTTACAACCTGGTTAACCTAATGAGTACTTAACCTTGGAGTGGCGTGTAAATGAATTTCAGTCAGTATAATTAGATTCATCTGCACGAATTGGTCATTTAACGACAAAAAGAACAGTCAAGCGGCTAAATAACGACTTAATTCATATATGTGCATGCATACCGGCCAGCAACTGCAGAGACCTGTTTCTTATTCCCAGATTACAACAGAGCCTGAAAGCGTCAACCTGACAAATCTCGATTGGTATCCATCAAATGAACTGCATATATTGACGTAAGTGATGCCGTGTGAAGTGAGAGATAAGATATCATGAAGAAGGGAGCAAACCGAAAGCCCACTATTTGTCGTCGAACACTGTTTTAGTGCCCATTGTTCACTTCCATCAAAAAGTGAACCTCGGCGGCATGCCCACCCCAGCCAAGCAATGAACATCCATATGGATCAAATGGAATGAGCTCGAATCTTGGAAAAAAAATTTGAAATAAAGCCTCAATCAGGAGCCTGAACGTTTGAAAAATATGAAAACCGCCCCACAAGAGGAGGTTGAAATACGCGCCTCAGTTCCAAGTAGTGAGAGCTCACCCAGGCAGGTTGAACGGCAGCATCAGTGTGGACAAATACCTGCTGTAAAAATAAAGTATTTTCGGATGCTTTAAACGTCCATACAGCTAGTGACCGCCGAGAACTGCTCATTCATACCGCAGAAATGGTTTTGAGATAGGAAACAATTAGGAGACGGAATACATGCCCTACTGACCCTAACGCAGCTTGACTCTACCTTTAAATCACAGGCATATAAGAATCAATCCGCCTAATAATGAGTGCTACACAAGACCCAATTCAAGAAATAGTCTCGGACACGTAGGACAACGTGGAAAGGAAAAAGTCTAGAAAGTGGAAATGCATATGTGCTGGTTCGCGTACATATCTATAGACTTCAAATATATATGTATAATATGAATATAAGTACTTGCAGCGGAAGTGGTATCTAGGAGTGTGTTTGGGTGGCGTTTTCAGGCAACATCCTCATAAAATGCATACGAGCGAAGATGCATGGGCAACGCATTGAGTGATAACAGACAGCGGGATGGAGGTAGGGGGGTGGCTTACTGCTTCCAGCTCTTTAATTCTGTACAACGAGCCGGCATGAGTGTAGAAAAGTGAATCGGGTCGGAGTGAGAATATGTACACGTGGAGACGGATAGGGGATGATCATCTTGATGCAGATGGTAAGCGCTCGGTGTAGGGCGGTGGTGGAGGCTCGGACCCACCGGTGCCACCATTTCGACGGTTCTGCTGTTGCTGTTGGTGCTGGTGGTGCCGTTGCGCTGCTACCATTGCTGCGTTTAAAAGAGGAAGGAACTCCTTCATCCTCACTGCCGCTGGATGATGGTGAAGGTGGTGGTGATGATGATGATGATGAGGAGGAGGAGGAGGAGGAGGAGGAGGTGGGGGATACGACGGAGTGATGAGAGGGGGTGGAGGGTGAAGGCTAATAGTGGAACTGGAATTAGAGGGTTCCTCCGAGATAGTGCTCAGACTAGCGTGCCGCGAGGCGTCTCTGAGGGCGTTTGCAAACAAATCAATAACAGTGGAAGGAGATGGAGATGGAGCAGAACGATCACGATAGGCGAATGTTGATATGGTGCTGCGCTTAAGGGAGTCACAGAGCTGACGCATCGCCAGATCTTCTTCGTCCTCTTCCTCATCCTCCTCGGTCGCCTGGGCATTTATGAAGGGACTAAAATCGGCCGATTCGACTCTCGATGGAAGGGTGGAGGGCGGAGACGCTGGCAAAGACGAGGATGCAGGGGAATGTGGCGAAAGATTGCTTATGGTAGTTTCCACATCGTGGCGGATATGAACAGGGGGTGGAGATGACATAGAATACAATGGAGAGGGAAAGATCGGTTCAAGAATGAAACACACAGTTGGAAGGAGAATCAAACAATTGAATAGGCAAGCCAGAGATATTATGCCCACGAGGCGGAAGAAATGACTAAAAGGGTAAGCACTGATGTTAGTGGAGAGGATCATTTATTGTAGTTTGTCAAGAGTAACTTACTCAGCAATGAACTCAACTCGCACAGCGGCCAGCAATGCCACAGCTAGCACAAAGCTTACATTGGCGTGGACAATTTGACTTGTTTGGTTCTGAAGAACAGCAAAAAGTTTCTTCACCCTTAGAGGAGTAGAAGGAGGGGCAGTCACCCCTCCTACATCGGACTGCCCTTCTGAAGCCTCTTTGTCCTCATTATCGTTGCGAATCTCAAGAGAGGAAGCATTTGTGTGACTTCGACGGTGAATGTTGTGCTGGGGACCGTACCATCCACAGAGTACTCCTGAAGAGAGTTTTGTACCCAATCCGAAAGCAATGAGTACTAATCCACCCGAGATGGCGTTCAGATCAAGGCCAAGGACAAGGAAGCCGAGGAGGCAAGCGGAGACAGCGCCACCACCACCCACGCACACGGCCAGGAGAGCAGCCACGGGATGCGGAAGAAATATTAGGGCCGTTACCAACACTGCACCCACAAGGATGCCACTGACTACGACAAAGTGCTGCCGAAAGGTGAGGTACTGCTCCGCCAGGGTGAACGGCAGACCAGTAGGAAAGACAGGCACGCCCTGAGAAATCGACTGTTCAGTGAGAGCACGAACTTTCTAAAAGGGGAAAATAAGTACATCCAAAGCTAGCCGAGCGAGAACATCCAAAGAAAAGCGGTTACTACCCTCACCTTGACGAACTCGATTTGGTCGGCAACATCCCCGTAGCCCCTGGCGAAAAATGCGGTCTGAATAAGCTGGATTGGATTGGCAGGTGCGATGCTGTAGAGGTCTGAAGGGCCCCCGACGCGCTGCGGCAGTGTAATGCGACCCAATTGGAGGGCTGGGTCAGGAATGATGGTGCAGGGAGGCGATGTGTAGTTGAACACATCCAGCACACGCCATGCATGCAGGTATACACGGAATGCAGACGGTTCGATCAGATGATTGTCCACCAGACGACCAGTTCGAATCTGCAAGGAAGTAGTGGTTAGCAAGAAAAGTGGAGAAGGAAGCTGCGACAGACCCGATCGTTTTCTGAATCGTGGCAGACATACCCTGCCCAAGTCGATACCGTTATCGGTTTGTACGACCAGTAAGAGGCCAAGAACGCCTTCTTCACTGGCTCTTCCGGTCCAGTTACCTTCAGGAGATATGTAGCCATTTTGCTTATCAGCATCAAAAGCCATTTGAAGCCCCAACAGCCAGTCGTGCATGGAATCCAGCCAAATACGTTTGCCAGTAAAAGAGACTCCCGGCAGGCTAGCCACATCAGTAAACAGCGTCCTTAAACGCGTCTGACTCCGGGCGAAATCTACTCCGGGACCGGAAAGAGCGCTGTCCTGTGGCACTTCTGGTTTCCCGCGAATGAAACCCTCGGCAGGAGCAGGTAACGGTTCGTCCACCAAAATGGCGTCGCTGCCCCGAGTGATAAGTTGGAAGTGGATGAGACCGAAGGTATCACTCGACTCCTCCACGAATCCGTGTTCTATAGCGTCGGTGGGGATGAGACTGAGGAGGTTGAGACCCAGTCGGAGACGCAAGGGAGCCAACACGGCGGCGGAGGTTACAAGACAGAGACCAAGGAGGCAGACGGCGATACGGAGGGAGAGGAATCGTGAGAGCGCGGCTGCCAGTCGGTTTGCAAGGCGGATGAAAAGCGGACCGCCGGTACAACGCTGCTGATACTGACAGGAGCTGCAGAAACACTCCAGGAGGACGACTCCGAGCTGCAAGAGGCGGGCAATAAGTCGGCGATGTGGGGGAAGGAAAAGGGGTGTCGATTAGCGGCGACCACACACGGCGCTGTCGCATGCACGAATATGCAAAACACACGACCATTCGGTGACTAAGATGCGCGTAGGCACACACGTCGACAGGCGCCCAGAAAGAGGGACTTAGGTGTGTGTGAGCGACCAAACTAGCTAGCTAGCAAATGAACAAGCGAGTAAGCGGAAAAGAGAAATAATCCTCCTTTGTGTGTGTACGAGTTTTGGCGCTACCACACACAACGAATATGTGCAGCGCGTTTGAGATTTTTACACAATAATACATCTTTCGCACTCTGTGCCTTCCATTCGAGAAAGTAGTAACAAGACTCAGTGTATTTTGAAGACAGGTGCGGAAAGTTTCCTTCCTATTTCTTACGGATAGTGGCAGCTTTGTGATGGAGTTTTCCACATTTTTTTTGCTTGACAAGTACCTCACACATCCATAGAGCCTCGATACTATCCAAAGCTAGGAAACTGAAGTGGCATCATGGCGCATAGAACGCTTTGGTAATGAACATGTGATCACTTACACTTTCATCACCACAAGAATGGATGTCTTTGACCAAGACTGATGGCTTCTGTGTAGAAACGGAGACTTTTACAGTGGCCACAGCATTGCCGCTGAGACGAACCTTCGTGGAGGTTGTCTCCACGACACGTACGATGCCCTCACCAGTGTTAGGGGGTGTGACGAGGTAGGAAGGTGATGCAGAGGTGGCAGGAGTGGCTGTAGTATCATTATGTGCCATCGAGACGGGCTGCTGGAGACAGCACAGCACATCCATGCGGTGGCGCACGCGTCGCCGCGAGTCCAACTTCAGGAGCACTGGGAACAAGGCCATGATTGTGATGGCCTGAACCAACACCAGGATGCCCGCCTACCAATGGAGCAAAAAATGCATTAGGAGGGAGTTTTGCGTGCAAAATTTCAGTAAAGTGAGCGCAAGGACTAGCAAGTTTTAACCCAATCAAGGAGAGCTAAACTGAGTGGTGTCATTCGTCCCTGTGCATGAGGTATTTACGGTGCAGGGCAGTTTACCACTGTTGTGATATCATATTATGCGAACATGCGTAAAGGCACACACATCCCGGTTGTTTCCGATGCCTATTCGACTGTCTGTTGCCTATTTGCCCACCAAGGTGGAAAAGAGTGTTCCCAGCGGCTTCGGTTAGCCTCAATAAGTTTATGCCACTGCAGTCGCTGCTAATAATGCTGTTACAAATCGGCTGGTTAATGAACGTGGATGGGCCGCGACCCTCTTCCTCCCCGTAAATCTGAAACCAAGCCGCCTCGTTCGGTCAAGCATCCATTCGCCACGCTACAAACAAGTGCTTCAAGATGGGATTAAACTTGTAGGCTGATAAATACACCATTCAGCATAACTGGTTGAAACTTATCTGTGTCTTTCCTACCTCAATGAGACCAAAGAAGCGTTTGTTTAATGTCAAGGCGAAAATCGGGCCACTAGGAAACATCACAAAGGACCAAAATAAGACGCTACGACAGGGATAAAAGTTCGTGCTTCGTTAGTGTTAATGGGGCAGTGAGCCGAGGCCATTTGTGCAACACACTTGGGTTGCACAACAGCAGGCATACTGCTTTGCATGGGAGTGCAGTTAAGCAACTCCGACAACTATTTGACAGCTCAAGGACTCAAATACACATTAAATCATTCAGTGTACAAAAAAGGACATCCAACTCCGCGTAGGATGGATTTGCATGTAAGATATCTTAGTGAGCGATGCGTTTTTCGAAGACTCCCGCTTGTGTGTGCTAGGAGGCAGCGTGTTGGGCGGTAAAGCCAAAGTTTATGTGCGTGTAAGTCGCAGCGGTGGCAGTAGTTTCAGAGTGTCGAATTGCCCAAGAAATAGTGACAATAGCAGCAATGCTTGTGATATACCAGCTGAAAATGGGCGTTACCGTAGCTGGTGTTGCAGCAGCACTGCCGATAACGAGGACAACTAATATCTTAGCATTGAAAAGGGCCATCACACGACCAACACCGCCAACTACAACCCCTCCGTTGGTACGATTATTGCTGTTTACCTTTTTGCCTGCCCGTACGCGTTCGTGCACGCATGCCCGCTTGTGCCTCCTGCCCGCCCACCAAACCTCTTACCAACCTTACCCACCTACCTACCGCAAAGGGACAGACGAACTAACAAGCAAACAGACGAGCGGGCATTCCTGTCAACGGTCTCACGCGCTACGACGAGGCGATCCATTAACTCTCACCACCGCTTTTTCCTCCGAAGCACGCCCCAACGGCTTTTCGCTGGCCACCCATCCTAGCTCTTCAAACAAACGAACGACCACCTACAGCGAAGAGCTGCGTATACGCACCACCGCATTTCTTCCACGGATTGCGCAACACACAGATGGGCAAATGTGCCGTGACAATAAGTATCATACAGGTGCAAGGTCGGGTGTCCAGTCTCCGCTCCTCCACTCAGGTGCTCAGACGTGCACTTAGGTGAGGCGCACACCGACCAAGTCGTCGCGCGGCTGGTTAGCCCTCGTGATGCCGAGTTGAGATAACCGGTCTTCGTTAGAAGTGTAGGCATAGAATAGCAACTATGAAAAGGATAGTAATCACTACGTCGATGACTTTTTTTTGCCATCGAGGAAGAAATAAATGTTCATGTTCAATACGAATAAGAGTGTAAACTAAACACCGTACTCACATCTGGACATTTGCAGCAGTTAATAAGTTATTTTGATACGCATTCTTACGCCTCCCACTGTTCCTGTAAAGTAGCAATTATTAATCACTTTATCAAACTCAAACTCAAAAAGCACGACACAGAGAGAATTGTTGTGGTTAAGGCAGAGCGAATGGATCCAGAGTAGCATAATAACAGTTTCCGTGGCAAGAGGTACGACTATAGTGGAGAGAGAGGACTACCTGTAGGCAGAACTGGCGCATCACAGGCACGGGAAGGTAGATGGCAGCGAAGAATGCGGCAGCCATCGCAAGGACGGAAAAGACGAAGGCGGTCCCGTGCTCGGCGAGCACGTGGGTGGTCCACAGTACAGCCTGGTGGAGAAACAAGATGAGGAAGAGGGGAGCGAGGCAGAGTAGCTGAGGTAAGGGGAGGGGGAAAGGAAGGTAGAGGAGGTAAGAGTGTGCACGTGTTCAGCAGTGCGACATACCGCGCATACAGAGATTTGCGCTTGGGCACGCCCGCGTGCGTGCTACTCCCACCGTGCCCACATGAAGTGCGTGTGCATCGCGTGGATGGAATTTAGACATCCGCCCATATCCATAGAATTGTTAAAGTGCTTTCGTGCACACATACACAGACCAAGATGACATCAGAAATAGCACCGCCTAACCGTGACAAGGATACTACTGCAATTGAGCAAGTGGGCATCAAGACGTTAAAAATGGTTACGCACACGTCCAGTAATGAGACCTCCGTTGGTTCGGCAATGGCATAAACCCAAGCCACTCCCAACAGCACCAATGTATAACTTCTAACCATAGTTGCAAGCTTTCGAGGAAAACTGGGGCATGATCTAGCTAAAGAGGCATATTAATGGCTGGTAGGTACTGGGTAATTAAGACGAACATATAGGCTCCCAGGCAAATGTACGTACGCTACTGTCTAGAATATTAAACATTGGACAGTTAACCTGTACTATAGTAAACGGAACTCGAATCACAATTGCAAAGTGGTAAAAAGGGAGTAAAATTTTGGCACAGTCAAAAAAAAATATTCACCAGACTTTGGCCTATTCCTGCCCCTCCGCATCTGCAAGTAAGTGCATGACATCAATGCGATACGAGGTAGACGGGGTGAGCGAGCATGAGGGTAAGAGTCTGAATACCAGCCAAGACAATTGTATGCACGAGTGCGCAAATGCATTAATACAGGCGTCGCCTGCCATGGGAGAGCGGAAAAATTGTTGATGGGATCCACCACCACGCTGCACTGTTCTCACAACACCCGAAATGTCGCCACAGGTCATCAATATCTCGTATATTTTGAAAAACCGTTCTCCAGGTTCCAAACAGATCTATCAGGTGTGTCAGAGAACACGATCCGCTACAGCCAAAACAATTGCAAGCATCCTATAGCTGTTTGCATGTGAATAGGGATCTAATAAAGAGCACTCAAAGCATCAAATCAGTTTCTCCAAATGATTCTTGAGAATCCAAATAAATCTTGCAGTGAGGCATTTCGCCGCAGAGACAAATATCACACCCCTTATTCGACCTTACTTTCTAGCTTGGTCATCAGAACACACATGTGGGTGAGAAAACTGACAGGTTATAAAAACTTGAAGAACCAACGGCAAGGAATCTAGCCAAACGGCCACCGCCCAGTGACGCCTGAAATTCCTCGCCCCAGCACGGACTTAGGCGTCGTGAGAAGGGCATAATTACCGAATGCATTCGTGATTTGTGCGTATAATGATAGAAACACGTGGAAAAGTGGTACAACTGACCGCGAAATCCAAGCAAAGACAACAAGCGTACTTTTTGATTGACCTCCGCCGATCGCGATAGCACACACGTGTTGCAGGTGGTAAATACGAACAACCCCTCCATGCCGAAACCGAGAATTAGGAAGGGTAGGACCTGCAAAAGAAATACGGAAAAATGTGAAGCAAAGAGCTCAATGAAATAGGTAACTATATCAGTTCAGCCTCAGTTGCCATTACAATACCAAAACAGCCTAAGTGCATGAATTAGAGCTGGTATCTACAATCAAGAAAGCACTTTGACGAGAGCAAGCAGAGGCTTTGAATAAGAGAAGACTTACCTGGATGGATAGAACATTGAAGGGAAGACCGATGAGAGAGCAGATGCCAAGGCCGGCCACAAGAGCGAGGACAATGAGACCTAAACCAGCCAAGGCCAGCCAGCATTGGGACCTCGAAGGTTCGCGCCAGCACAGAAGGCACACCATGCCGTAGAGAAGCTAAAACAATCTCTCAGCTATTATGCGTGCTGGCTCCTCTTTTCCTTTGATAACTGTAGTCAGTCAAAGCAATGTCTACGTATTAAACAGGTGCTGGCAACAGACCCATGATGAAATGAAGTGAGTCAGCCGTAAAGGAGTGGCACACTGCCGAAATGTGTCAATCACTCGAATTGGCCGAAAGCTATCTTGAAACGCGGATAGGCCAGTAAGGCCTTACGGCCCCAAAAGGCATACCGATAAGCAAGCATATAAGCAGGCACGGATCCTATCTCGGTGTGCCAGACGCCGGACATGCGTTAGAATGTCCCGAATGAGGTGCACACACGCACAAATCAGTTTGTCTAATTCCTCAATTGACAATAGATATATCTATATCTCAAGGTCTCGATTTTCTCATTCACAGTTGCAAATTTGTCTTTCACCAGATTTGGTTCCGGCACCAAATCAACTGTGAATGAGAAAATCGAGACCATGAGATATAGATGTATCTATTGTCAATGGTCACAAAACTGACAGAATGGATGAACCAAGTTGTTGAATTATCCAGGCAGGAAAGACGGACACAAAACACGTTTTGTGGTTTTATACCATGCTAGAAAACAGCTCACAAACGATCTATCTACAACCCACCAAAAACGTACTAATATAATTCAGGTAGGGCGTTGAACCTTCACGACAAATACCACCTTAGGCCCTAAACATACCACCTTTGAGAATATCAAACCGGGCCATAACCGACGACAAGGCCACGGAATTAGGCGCCACTTCTGCTACGAGAAAACGACTCATCAAATTGCAACCTGGATCGAAAGGTAGATTGTGGGGCCTGGCTCGATAATAATTCACCCATGATAAGCTCAAGCTATCAACAAATAGACCTAAGGGGTTTCGTCAACTATAAATAAGACCATAAAACGACTTAGAGGACAGTTCTAGTTACTCATTGTGGCGGCATCGAACTAAGAAATTTAATGGGCGGATACACACAAAGAGCCTTGAAAATGGCATAAGGATACAAAGTTAAGACTAGCACCACAGGCCTTGACGTCAAACTAACAAGCTGGAGCGCCCCGTGGTACGCAGTGCGTGCATGCCTGTGGCGGGTTTATCCGCGGTAGGTAGCACAGGTACACAGAGGCGCACAACTCGACGTGAGAAAACAACGTGCGTGTGTTTGTGTGGGCTCCAATCATCCACTCCGTAAAGTGGAGTGTACTGCTGGTGCTCTCTGCGTGCAATCTGCATCTCGCCTCCCGCACGAAATGATACAGGTACAAATGAACGTGAAAAAAACGAACACAATTACATAACTTCTCGCAGGCTCCCACACCTACCCACGTACCACTGGTAATGAGAACAAAATCGCGAAATGGCACGGCGCAACGCCTGGACTTTATGCTCACTGATAGATGTCACAATGCTAAAAATAACACTCCATGGCCCTAGTCCAGCCGCCACATGCATTGCGAGCAGCGTCTCGCAATGACGTGACTTCGTCAAAACCGCACTGAGGAGGATCGACCACGATGACTCGTTTCCTAAACGAAAACGCCTGTTATAGTCTGACTCAGTGTGCACATGCGTGCACACATACGAAACGTTTTCAGAGTTAATTTGCAATCTCTTTACCAATTAATCCGGGCACAAAAATGCGCATGAGCAGGAGCGGAGCAAACGGAGAGGTTTTACTTAACCAAAGACCCATTACAACCATGAAGCTCCGTTACCACGACCCTGGCGCCGTATACAAGGTGCAAAATACTGTCTAGTAAGGACACCTAATCGATAATGAGTATGGAAATGACAGTGGCATGTAAAAAAATCAATAGGAGGACGCGAACGTGAACTCACCACAAGTACAACGGCTCCAGCGAGTTGAGCAAACCACACACTAACGGTGCTCTGAGTGAGAAGGTCACGAAGAGAATTGTCGGTGAAGCCGTAGTACTGCCAGCTCCTGCTTCCCGATATGGCTTTATTATGCACAATGAGGAGGTGCTTGAGTCCATTGCGCCACTGATCCAAAGTATTTTGTGCGTCTAGTAGAGTCCACGACTCGTGCTTATAGGGATCGTTGAAGCGAACAGTACGATAGAGGTCTTGTGGTGAGCGCAACAGAAGCAGAGATTGCAGAGCCGAAGCGTGTATCAAGCGATGATCGGGACTTCCACAAGGCGCTGTGGAGTGATTTCGTGTGGAACACCGCTGGCCACCGAGAAGAAGGTCTCTGGGCCAGTGAAGGATATTCGCAGCGAAACCGGGGCAGCCGTTGGCAACGATACTAGCGACGTCCGGTGGCTAAACAGAAAAAGGAGTGAATTTTAAGTGCAGGAGTGTGCACATCTACCATTAATCTCGTCATCGTTTACGTCTGGCTGCTGTGTCGGCTAGAACCGGAGTGCAGGATACAAAGCAATAGTAGCATTTCATTGACGGAGGGCTTACTTGCGCTTTGTAGTTGGGAGCGAGACTGGGGCAGCCGGAATCGTGGGGATCCAGACAGGGCCGGGTGAGATAGCCGTGACTCAAACCCGCTTGACTGAGCATGTCCATCATCTCATCGAGGTAGTTCAACTCCGAGGAGTGATTGCCGTACTCACTTCGAAGGCTTGAAAGAATGTGCCGTGGATTGAGACTCGACCACTGCAGCGTGTACTGCTTGTTGGGCCTTGAGAACACACATAACATTGGACGACTTTAGAACGGAGCCACCAAGAGTCGAGTGCGCATCACTTATGGAAACATGTAAACAGTACGACCATGGATCATAAAATTGAACAGTCGAACAGCGCAGTGAGAATTACTGTTGGAAATGTTAAATGATTTTGGGGTGCTTACAGAGGTGAAGTGAGCTGGATGGTAGAAGACTGCGTAAAAAGAGCAAATCATTGTGTGCGGTCGGGTTTGCAAATGCCCTGTCTGCAGCTATCGCAAGACATGCATCACACACACAAGCAAGTTGAGAGAAGTGAGGTTGGGGATAGTGGTCGCAGTAGCAACAGTAGTAAAAGCAGTCGGGAGCTGAAATGTCACGACATTAACACCGGGTGGACCCGATCAATTTGTACAATCATGTTTGCCACATCACGTGCGTACACATGATTCCACTTTTCAGCAAAATCCGATGACGGCTCGCTTGGGAAGAAAATACACATACAGACACCGGTACGCTGCGGATGTCGCTTGCTTGACTAATTTTTCATTCTCCCTCCCGCCCCTTCCCCTGCACCACTCACTTCTTTCATGCCACACCGAAATAGGGAAGATTTCATCCGAAGGGGGAGCCCTGTCTGAAGTCTGCTGCAAAATAAAAAACTGAGATGCTCGAGGAGATACCAGAAAAAGCGCATTTTATGCTCCATAAATACTCAAGCTTGCAAAAGATTGGACATCAACAAGGGTTCGTCGCCAGTGAAATCAAAAAGAAGGATCGAGCTGTGTTAGTACCTACCGAAAGCTACAGACGTGGAAGCAAGAGACGAGTGCAGTAAGAACTGTGAAAAGCATCAATCCATTTAAGTAGTGTAATTTAAAAACAAGTTTAAAGTAGGCGCACTTCCACAATCTCAAATCACTCGCACAGACAATGTAAATACGTTTTTAGGAAACCTGGAGGAAACCAGAGGTGGTGAGCTTACTTGGATGAGGCGATATGCCGAAATTTACTAGGCACAGCAATAGAACCACAGCGGAATGGAGCGAAGTGCGACGACGCTGATCGCCTCAATACTACTCGAAAAAGTATGGAGAAGCCGGTTGGACTTTAAAAATCAACTAGCCATCTTTTTCTGACACCCATCCATACGCACCAGTCACACGGTTAAATACATAAGGGAGGAAACGCGTGCATCACGTAGCACAATAGACACATGCAACAGCAATTTAATTCGCTAACTTCGGTGCTGTTTGAGGAAAAATCAAAGTTTACAAGTCATCGTGCATTCACACAACCTTCGTGCGATTGAAATCGGAAAACCAAGCCTTATTAAAGGAATTCGAAAGGTAGTTGACGACCGCGCTTTAGAAAGCAGATCGAAGTAATTACAGGCCAGACGGACAACAAATGGGAAATCAAAGTAAAAATTAAGATGATCAAAAGCCCCACTTTGATAAAGCTGAAAACTAATCGGAAATATCCCTTGAAATGGATCAATTCGAATGCCAATTGAGACGCCGCCGGGTGTGCAGTAAGTGGGAAATCGAAGGACAGCGAACCGAGGACCAAAATCCCTTCTAGCGTCGTCAGCGAATAGACAGCGCATTCCAATAGAAGCTTATTGAAAAAGGATAAAAGATGGAATGGAATTATCACCCTCAAATACGGGAGACTAGCTTTTTCTATGGAACAGAGGTTTGAAAAGCCCAAAGCTATACAAGGGAACGAATTCTCACAATGAGAAGATAACAAAAAGTTGTTTACTGTGGGGAGAATGAAAACAGCGGAGAGTGAAATGGCCACTAGCCTGTTGGAATTTCTGTAATCACTCATAGAGAACTAGTGAGAGACCCACTCAAACGGATTGAGGGTAACTCCTCCGGCGGTGTACCAGACAGAAATGGCGGACAGGCTAGGCAGAGAGCCAGAATCGATAGGCCCCATGGTGGCAGAAAATACGCCACGCATATGTTTTGCATGGATGCGCGCAGGCGAGTGTGCCTGCACGCATCTATACGCGTGCAGACTGGGTGGATATGCTGCCTCTGTATCAGCCACTACTGCTGCTGCCACTGCTACTTCTGTAGATGTAGCACACAATGGGGTGGTGGCAGTGTGATGTAGCGGTGGCAGGGGTCGCGTGGTAGGTATCGTGCGGACGTGTGTGCCCACGCACTCGTGCACACATACAGAGATGCACACACACGCACACGCGCACAACATGAACCGTCATTGTGTGTATGTGTGCGAGTTATTCCGGCTCCTACGGCCGCACACACACACACACACACACACAGACGCAAATGCCACCTACAGTGCGTTAACACCTGATATTCGCTGACTCGTGGATTGGACAAATGGCCTCTCCTCCTCACCTCAACCGATAGGCCATGACCCACGGGGCGGGGGGTCAGAGCGACTGTATGCACGCACATATGAGGCTGTGATTACGCACACAAGCCTAGCTAGTTTTTTGAGATGTCACAACAGCCGCGTTCTAGTTGCCACTGGAAACGCGCACACAAACACGCAATAAGCGTATAGCAATAATATTCAGGCCTAATAGACTGGAGAAGTGGTTTAAAAGCGTCGAACGGGTGAGGATATTTGACAAGCTCAAAAGAATGCAAATGAGTGACATTGTTCCATCGCCAAAGGTACCATCGGAATGTGTAGAGGAAAGGCGTCTCCCGTCTGACCCAAGTTAATTAGAAAAGAGATGGAGCAATAAAATTTCGGTCCTGGTAACCCAATTAGCCGTTTTAATGCCGAATCATAAAAAAAGCACTGCTCGTGGCCCCAGGTGGTGTGCGTTGGCTTATCAGCCAGACCATCTAAGGACAAATTTAATGCTTGAAAACTGTCTCGTACAAGCAAGCAAATACGTATCACAATTGAAATGGCGGAACTAGGGGGACCTGGTTAAAATGAAAAACAACTACTGCACGATATCTCAACCAAGAGCGAATGAGTAGCTCGTCTTCTAGCATTTGACAAATGGAGAAGTTGCTCCAGAGTTTGGATAGTGCAAAGTTGAAAGACATTCAGTAGAGCAGAGGTGGAAGATACACCGACCCCACAGCTCACCAATGTTGAGCAAAGGATGCAGAATATGGATGAGGCTGAATCCCCAACCTCAACAAGAGGGAAATGATGGAGATAGCTCGTTCCCTATTAAGCGGCACATTGTTCCGGAAATCAAAATAATTAAAAATGTGTTCAGAAATATAGAGATACTGGAAAAAAATGGACTGCGAACACCAGTCCATGTAAGAAGCACAACCAATCTTGGGTAGCGCAAAAGAGGAGTACCCACCATGGTATCTGAACCACAGTGTCCGGCGCGATGACCTTAGAGCCCTCCCAGAAGCAGTCAGCGGGAGTGATGACAACACAGGGGATGAGCTGAGCGAGAAGGGACTCAATGCTGTGCAGTCCCATGGCACTGGGGAGCTCCGCACGCTGACAGAGGTCCTCCAGCCGCCACTTCGAAGCGCCTACCTTAACCTCGAGCTTGTGGATCTTCACCAGAAGTTCCATGTGATCGCGCAGTGCCTCCAGTGTAAGGAGGTTGCCCGTGGGAGAAGCGGAAGTGGAGGTCTGCAGGATGGACTCGATAGACCCCATGAACTCGCTGCCCGGAAGACCCCCAAGAGGAGATGTGTGCAGCGCAGCAGGGATCAAATCAGGCGATCGGAGGTACGGATCGCCCCATGAGGGTGGCTGGTGGTAAATAGTACCCGCGTATAGCGGTGTTTGATGGTGCATATCGGCTGAGCGAAGTGCCTTGGCTAGGTAGTTCAATTCCGCCGATAGCCGACTACTTTCTGTATTAAAGAGAGGATGACGAGAAATAATGCTTAATAAAATAATCGGAAATATTAAGTCCAAAGAGGAAAATTGAAGGTGGAACATAGCGCCCAAAAGACGATTTAAATGAACGAGTTCAATGTGCACAAAGTACCTACTGCCTCTATCCAAAAGGTGATACAATTGTTGCGGATTTCGTGTGGATTAACGACTATAAAGTCACTCAAATCGCCAAATAAGAGAATTTTCGACGGGATCAAGGGTTGTCATGTAACACCCGAAATGCGTTACAAGTCGTCCTAACATTTTTCCTAAACATGCATCGAATTTATGTGGCGGAAAACTCAGTTTGATGTTCCAAGTACTTCGACAATGAAATATGTGCATACAAGTGCACTAGCAAATGTTCTGCAAATGGGTGAAAGCCCAAAAGGCAAAATAGAGATTACGCACCTGCGACCCAGAGACGGTAAAAGTCTGCTTCTGGCTTAGCAAACTTGAGTCCCAGACAGAGGAGGACAAGGGGTAATAATACACTGAAGACCATCCAGTGGTGAGCGTGAAGGAGTTTCTCCAGTGCGGCAAACTTATAGTACCACCAGAGTTGTAGAGAAGAGCAGCATGATATTGGAATATGATACTAAAAGTACGTTAACTGAAGGGAATGGGGACCTACCTTTCCGGAATGCTCAGGAAGGCCAAGTTCAATGTCTTGTTTATGACCTGACATAACGCTGAAACTACATTTCCTAGCCGAAACTCAATCAATTCACAGCATCAGGTGACAAGCTAAAATAGAAAAAGTAAGCCATGACTGAAAAAATCGGCAAGACCTTTACCAGAAGTAACACTTAGGACATAGAAGTTTTATCTCAAATTTGACGGGAATAACAACTTCGAGGATGAGGCCACAAAAAAGCTATGTAAAACCATAAAGCACTTGTAAAAAGCAAATCGACAGAATAATATTAACCCATTGGTGGAAATGGAATCGTTTATTATAAATCATACAAGCGACACCGACATGTCAAGCAACCAAGGATGAATGTAACCAATTTGTAGCAAATACAGTCGCATTATATAACCTATTTAAGTACCCGCACAAAAAATGAGAAACAAAGGCAAGAACACCAAGACCCCCGTGATTTGACTGTTCGCGATGGCAAACGAGTGCCGAGAGGGAAGATGCGCACTGACCATCTGCGAGTTTATATATAAATTAGCGCGTGAAAGTACTATTGCGTCTGTGGTGCGTTAAAACAGATATTTGTCTAACCTTTTTGGAGACAAAAAGCCACTACCATGCTAAAATTTGCTTTTTCTTAAATCGTTTTGAATAGGTTTAGCATCGTGAATTTGACAGGATTTTAAGAGCTCGGATATTTTGCATGTGCACACCGTAGTGTCCCAAGACTTCACCAAAGGCAAAAAGAGACATAATACTTAAATAAAATGCGTAACAGTACCGTGCATTGCAACTTAAAACTGCAAGCAAAATATAGATTTCAGTCTGCTTAATAAATGTACAATGTCGAAATCCCTAAGTCTCTGATTCCAAGACCGAGCGTAGCGTCCCGAAGGCTCCCTCGACGGAAAAAGAAGGCAGAATACTAGAGTCAAATATATATGTATATATTCAACGGACAAAGGGAAGTAAGCTGCTGGCATGGCCCGGAGGCCATCCTACGCAGATAGAACAATACGGCCACCTCTGTGACCCTGACCGAAATCGGTAGTTCAAACAAACAAAGTACTGCACCGAGGATCGGACAAACAAGTCGCACACTACCCTGCAAAATATGTGCTTAGAAACTGCATGTAGCACAGCATTTGTTTTTGTTTCCAGGATAAACTAGTGATGAGCAAGTTTTAAGCCCCAATGGAAGATTTTAAGAAAGCATTTTCCAGTAATTTACTAATGAAGTTGTTATTGTTAAACCACATTACAAATGATAATCAAAACATATTTTTTGTATAAGCTTGGACATTCTAATCAATGTCGTGTTGTCGATTGTCTAAAGACCAATGCAGAGACATTTATGCTCATTGATATGAGGAGAATAGGGCGAATAATGACTCTGATTTTATTACTTTTGCTTGTCTATTCATCAATGTTATAGTCGCAGCGATAAAGCGCTATATAAAACAACCAAATTTAGGTAGTGTTTTAAGCCCTTCCGATGTAGATTAGAGCTACGGCTGCTATGATGGTTCGGATGCTATGCTGCTAGGAAGTACAAACTGCGGACACTCAAGCGCCGAGGAAAATATATACACTGCCGGAGAAAAATATACTAAAATATTGCATTTGCTTTAAGGATTCTCACGCTTGAGACATTTCTTACTTAACTTACCGCGACGATAAAGTGGCCCATGGTTTCTATTCATTTGCCAATCAGGAGTGCATTAGGTTTGCGAGCAATGTCAACTAACGGGTCGGATTAATTTGAAAAGGGCTTCTAAGACTACGCAGTACTAAAGGGGAATCCCCTATGTTAAAGGTAATTCACTTATCGTATTTTAACGACGGTAGCCATAAATAGTGTTTATTGCATTTTGGCATGTATCAGTAGCGTATGCACCAAGTTAGTAATCAAACAAAATTACTGGGTGATCGTACTTGAATTTTCTTCTCTAAGATGTCAATTTTGATGTTCACAACATTAGCCTTGCTTGTAACGTCCTGAGATTTCCTCGAAGGCAAGGGAAAGCACAATCCTAAGGGCAAAATACATATATTCAGCAAGCAGAGGGAACAGGGCTGCTGGTATGACCCGGAGGCCAGCCCACCTGGAAAGAGCAATATGGCCACCCAAGTTACCGCAACCGAAACCGGCAGTCAAACAAACAAATTACTAAAATGCTATAAATGATCTCTCAAACAATTTTCCATTTTATTTTGCTTCTCTATTCAAATGAGAAGTGTTCTGGGGCTCCAACTCATATAAAGTTGCATAAGGTAATGGTTGCACTTGGTGTAGCGGTAGCAATAGCGATTAGAGATACTTTGGTGTCTTCGCCATGTTACCACCAAGTTGGCTAACCTCTAGGCTACGCGAGTAGCCTTAGCGTATTCTGTGTGCTAAAAAATACTCTGCCCAAATTTTTGGTCTCCTTTGCTTTCAGAATAGTAACTTAAAGGATTTTAATCTTAGTTTCAACTGCTAGGTCTAATGAGAGCATATGATAGGCGTGGAAGAAGCCCCAACAACCTACCTTCAGCAACTACCCCAGTCCTGTGTTCAGAAAGGAAGATATAGACAATGGATTTGACACTGGAAGTAGCCCAGCTAGAAGTATCGTTATGGAGTTTTCCCACCATACCCGCACATAGATGTCGGCAAATGTGAATGGACGCAGTGTCCTGTCTCTACGGAACCGTGCTACATCCCGTACTGCCTTTCGAAAGTCCGCTCATGGGTTGGTTCTTCGACATCTAGCTACGAATGCACATGGTGACTATCAGAGTTCCCCCGTCAGAATCAAGCAATCAAACTGGTCGAAACTTAGATCCTAGTAGAATTTTTACGAAGGATCAATGGTTTTGAAAGCTGGCATCCACTTATTTGAAGGGAAATTTGACGATTGACACAGTTGGCTAACAAGTATCTCCTTTTAGCTTTGATTACTTAGTGATGGCTGATGCCAGACGTTGACCGAGGGAGCTCTAAGGCAGACACTCAAAAAGGTCAAAGTAATACCTTGTTTGCTAAGTTCTCGGTTTCGGTTGACTGTTGCGCGAAGTGAACTGGCATCTGGATCGTGCCAGCATCGCCGTATCCTTCTCTTCGTTAAATATACACATTTTGCCTGGGCAGTATGTCTCATTTTGTCTTCATGGAGGTCTTGAGACGCTACGGTAGCTTATAGAAATGCAGATAATGCTATGATTAATTTTACTTAACGCCGTGATTTGGTTTCGCTACCACTGAAGAACATGCACATTGTACTTCCGTCCAGAAGTATGAACTTGGGCCTTTTCAGTAGCCATTCATTTTGGTTATATCTCAACAATACTTGTTTTATTAAATCAATGTAATGTAATGCTTCGTTTGTTCGGTCAGGGTCACAGAGGTGGCCATATTGCCCTAGCTGCGTAGGCTAGCCTCAGGGCCATGCCAGCAGCTCATTTTCCTTTATCCGTTGAATATATATATATATATATATATATATATATATATGTATTCTGCCCTAGTACGCTGCCTTCTTTTGTCTTCGTGAGAGCCTTGAGATGCTACATTAGTGGCAGCGGAAAGCGAGCCTAAGATCTATAGGGTTACTATCCCGATCTCTACCGCCTGTGGCATATTACAGCGGCATCTACCCCATCTTTGTGTTCTACAAGAAAGCTATCAACAACTGAGGTAACACTAGCCATTAATCACCTAGAGTTTCGTTTCGAAGATTATCTCTAATATACTTGCTTAAGGAGATTGTGTTCTAACCGCCTTCTGCGGACATACTAATGGTCGGCAGAACCACTTATTCCGAATTTCGTCCCCAAGCCAAACGAAATTCGAAGTGCAATGCACTGCCAAGAGGGATCACTGACATTGTGTCAAGCATCGCCTCAATCGCTCCGAATGTCGGCGACTGGCATGGGTAGCTTGTGAGTGCTTCTTGCAACACTGACTACGTTGTGATGGCTGACGCAGAAGGTGTACCAAATAGCGCGTCGGGGACAATGCCTGAAAGAAGAAGGGGGCAATGCAATACTTTGTTTGTTTGAACTACCGGTTTCGGTTAGGGTGCCACATTGCCCTAGCTGCGTAGGCTGGCTTCTGGGCCATGCCAGCAGCCTAATTCCCTCCGTCAACTGAACATGTATATTCAGCTCTAATATTTTGTTATTTTCTTTCTCAAGGAAGCCTCGGAACGCTATATGTATCTTCTTCCATCTTCTAAGAAGTATTGACAAGCGAAATAGCTGAGGGCCGTGGTGTTAATCAACCAAAAATTCACTGCAACGCATAGCAAGGGACCTAACATTGTGCATCAATTAAATATGGAGTGCAATAGGACAAAACGTTGCAAAAACTTATTTAGAAGCCTGGGAAAACCTACCCCTTACCCTTTTGTCATACTAAACGTCCGACATATTATAGTGCAGCCTACTTTTGAAAGCCAAATCAATTTTTCTGATTGCTTTTATAAGCCATTCAAGCGTGTCTTAGTTTTCTTTTAAGCAAGTACTTAATATCTATTTTGGAATCTGTTGTTTAAGTCCTTGGCATTTTCATATCAATTGGCCAAAATTCGGGACATTATTTGAAATTACTTTTGCGATGGCATTGGATGCTTGGTGTGTTTTGTTCATTATTTTTGCTCAGTCTATGGCGCGGGGTAGTGGCATTTTTACTTGTATACCATCTTTAGATCTTCTCGTGTACACCGTTGCCACTGACGACAACGACGCTTCGCAGAGGTTTAGAAGATCAGCTGAAACCAACGGGTTCAACGTTAAGGTAATTGCTTGTATTCTGTGCAATTGTAAAAGGTCCTTGGCTCCGGTGAAGTTTGGCTTGGTGGTGACGTTACGAGTTATCCTGGTGGAGGACAAAAAGTTCGATTTTTGAAAGACGCTCTTGAACCCTTTTCTGAGGACACTGAAAACTTGGTTCTGTTTGTGGATAGGTTTGTGTTTTGAGCACAAAGCTTAAATTATTATTCAGCACCTCATTTGATTTTTATTTTTTATTCAATTGTTAGTTTAGGGTTTGGAATCTTGATAATTTTCAGGACTCCTTTTGTCATGCTTGAAATGCAGCATCAGATTCCTCTTTCAAAAGTCGATTAAGACAATTATACCTTGAATCTTCTGCTAAAAATAATTTCTAATACTGGTCTATTTGTGTGGTAACTATCTGAAAATGATTGGTCTTATCACTACTTCAATCTGCTCGGAGACTAACCTTTGCCATCGCTTTCGATCTTCCTAGATGAAATACTAGTAAGGTTTTATCAGCGCTATCTTAACTGTTTTCACTCTAATTAAGTGATTGATCTCATCCCATGGAGTAGTGGGTGGCTTTGCTTTGCTTTCTGTTGCCAACTTTCTCCATTACAATTTATAATTCTGGTATTTTTACTTATGGATCTTCTTGGTTGGCACTATACGTGAAGTTGTAGAGAACTTCGTCTACCAGAAAAGAACATGTTTGTATGCGTGGTTAAAGCAATGGGCTAGGCGGTCGTTTGTCTGTAGTTTTCGTAGGAAATCAATGAGTTAAATCGAGATTTGTTTGTGGCTTCTTTCCACAATTAATGGCAAATTTGTGGATAACCAAGTGTCCATTCATTTTTTACAACTTCAGAATGTTATTTTTCTACAAGGCTGTGCAAAGTAGTTGTTTTGGGCGTTAAGAAATGTTATTGCAGTACCATAGATACCGCAGACTTGTGGTGGTCTTTAGTTTTTACATAAGGGATGACAACTTGAACTGTTTGTGCTTTTTTTCGAAAGTCCTTTTTTAGCACCAGTGCCTCTATTACTTATTTTGACCAACTTATTTTCAGCTATGATGTTGTGTTCATGGATTCAGTGGATTCGTTTCTGCAAAAATACGAAGCTTTACAGCACCGGGTTATTTTTTCTGCAGAGAAATTTTGCTGGCCACAACCCTCCCTCATGGTAGTTATAGCCTTATTGCATTACTGTTATTGCGTTGTTGTTGCATCTGTATGTTAATCGCCGAAATCTCTCTTCTTAAAGTCAAAGTACCCCGTTGTTGACGAAAATGAGAGCAGATTTTTGAATTCTGGGTCATTCGTTGGACCGATCGCTGATATTTTTCGAATAATTAGTCACAGTCCAATCGAGAACGAGGATGATGATCAGCTCTTTTATACCAAAATTTTCCTCGATCCAAGACTCCGCGTAAGTTAAAAAAATTACTCCTTGTCAATGAATGGCTTTATCAGACTAAATTGTTTGAGTACCAAAAATTAAAATCATGAGCCTCATCCTATTAAATACTATCCATTGAAAAGATGTGTAGACGTACATTTTCATCCATTTCCCATAGTCAGTACTTCTATGATACAGACGAGATTAGTCCTACCATCTATTGTCTTACTGGCTGTTTGCCAAAAATGCACACTGGCAGGCGATTGGCAGTATCGACCGGGATTTGGTTGACCCTATCACCACTTAGCTATGTCTGGGATACTCTACCCTTTTGTTTGGATATTAGCGTAGATGAAAGTCACCAGCGTGCCTCTCCCGTTTTGCTAATCGTAATGTGCCTCATGGCTAAAGTAATGCAATTTACATAAAATGGTAATCCATTAAATTAAGTTGCTGCGTGCATCATTCAGCTGAATAACTCTATCGCTAGCCAAGCAATTAAGAACTTTGTCAGACGTGTATGAAAAGAGTCTCAAGGTAAACGGACGAATTCCAAATTGTTTGTGGGTTAGTTGGTCTTATGAATATTCAGGGGGATTCCCATTCCCGTAGGTTTATCAATTTACATAAGGGTAGATAAGACTTCTAGTTTTCTGTTTGCCAGCGAGAGCTCGATATCGCCTTGGATACGCGATCTGAACTTTTCCAAAATCTCAATGGGGCATTGGGTAAATTTTTCCCCCTCAATCGCATGTTGGTCGTCATCTGCATGATTATCTTTTAGTCACTTATGGAAACGTCGTTATATAGTTACACTGCCATTAACGACCCTGCTGCATAGTTCTGACTCATAACTCATTTGGAAATAGCTTTTAAAATAAACTTGTTCTAATAAAAAAAACAAGTGGATGCAAAATCCTGACCCAAGGGATTTCATGGCAGGTGAACTTGCCTTGTGATGAGCTTTGAGCATAGCGCAAGTGAATGCAGAATGCGGTGCATGGCTAATCCTTGAGGCTAGGTGCTGTCCTTATACTCTTTGATGTGCTAATTCAGGAGACATTAGGATAGACTACAACGAAGATACGGGTTATTTGGTGAATACTCGGACCAATACTCGACCCGTCGTCGCACATGGAAACGGACCGATCAAAGTAAGCTGAGATTCACTTAACTTATACTTTTCATTTAAGAGATTTCATAGGCCAAAATAACTTTCAAGGACTTGGCGTTGATTATGCTAGAAAAAATAGTGACTGGGTCGTTTCTCAGACGTTGAATACCAGAATGCACTTTTGCTTTAGCTTGTAAGAAAAGTGGAAACGGTGGTTTTCTTAACATTTTGTGGAAACAGTGATACATTTAACGCACACTCGTTAAGCAATCAAATGTTGGGGATTGGCGCACAATTGGGCCAATGTATAGGTGCTTACACAACGATAGGGTAGAGGTAAAATGAGTTGTGAGGTCCTGTTCGGTCTGTTGGATGGATCTTATGGTCTCACTTTCTGGTACCTTATTCTCCAATCTCTAGGCATTCAAGCAACCAGGAATGGCTGAGTTGCAGCATCACTGAAATGAAACCATTTTCACACAATTCAACGGTTTTGCTGAGGACTATTGCTAGGTTTGCCTTGGAAACTCAAAGTTCTATGAATGTTCAAGGACCTACGTTTGACTTGCAGATAAACTTTTTTGGTTGAACAAATCGTTTAGAACATTGAAAATAACTACAGACGGTCTGGGATTCCATTACTAAAATACCGGATCTCCAGGTTTAAGTATTTTGAGAAATGCAGTCTGATCTTGTGTTAATATCAGCAAATAAGTATGTTTCCTGATAAAAATAGGTTCAATTCAATTCTCTGACCAATTACCTTGCGCGAACCTGGACTCCATCAAAGGGCTGCCTTTACTGTCGGGAGGACAACATCAATTTGGATGAACTCTCAGCAAGTTTCCACCTATGTGTTTTTCCCCAATTACCACAATCATATGTGCTATGAGTGTTGACCTCCTTTTCTTTCAGCTGGACGCCTACCCTGTTGTTCAAATTTCCGCCTTCATCACGGCTCCTACTCCCTTCGTTGAGGACTTCTTTAAGGACCTTGACCAACTGAATTATCCGAAGAAGAGAATTCATCTCACACTTTACTGTAATGTGAGTCGAAAGCCGGTCCATTTAAAATGGAGCGGCATCACTGTTTGAAGTGTTTCCCCTTTATTTTAGGTTGAAGAACACTATGCAGCTCTCCTCGAGTTCAACGTAACCAGGGGCTATGAATATAAATCTGCCATTGTGATTTCCGAGAATTCCTATAAGACGGATATATCTGCGAAGAACCGTGCCTGGTACTTTTTTATGCATTGACAATGCATTAAAAGCTCTGTTTTAGAGCTTTCTAATGAATTACATTCCCCAATAATCACCAATAGGGGAGTTCAATCAGGCCTTGTGTCCTTTGGCCACAGATCTCACAGTTTCTACAGCTTAGACCATGGAGAGTGCTAGAAAACACATCAGTGTAAGACGAGTGAATGGAACAGCAGATAAAATAAGTAAGCTTGCAACCGTTGTGCGTGAAAAGGGAAACCAACTGGTCCTTGTAGTTATTTTCGGTCACTGCCCTCTTTAAAAATAGAATTAGTAATCTTGGAAAACCATTTTCTCTTTCAGCTGCGTTCATATCATCATTATGGTACGAGCGCATTTGAGTGGGGATTCAATTAGGGCACCAATTTTGTAACCGACGTTAAATCACAAATCTGTAGCTTTTGGTCAGTCATTTAATGGACTAACTAGAGTCCCTAAACGTCCAAAATGCAGGTCCCTCTGTCTTGGCCATGAAGATTGCGCTTTTGTTCTTACCATCGACTCGATGGCACGTCTCACGAATCCGGACACGCTGAATCACTTGGTGCGCATGAATCGCAACGTTATGGCCCCACTTCTCACGCGAATCGGCAAGCTCTGGTCTAACTTCTGGGGCGCTCTTAATCCTGATGGCTACTACGCTCGCTCCTTTGACTACGTTGACATAATTAACGGAAAAAAGAAGCAAGTTCATCCCACACCAAGCATTCTCCCAATGTTACATCAGTTCATATAATATTTTAAAAACTTTGGATCTGTTTAAGAATAGGCTAGGTGTTCACTAGAACACAAAAATTGCAGAGCTTTCAGAGCTTGATTCTTCTACTTCTTCTCAGGGGCATATGGAACGTGCCCTTTGTGAGCAACTGCTACATGTTCTCGAGGTGGACAGCACGTCAACTGATGAACCACTTGCCACAAGAAGATTCTTTCCCAGACATGACCTTATCGAGGCTAATTCGTGAAAAAGTGAGTGTTTTTGCGATGCAAAACACTTTTTTGATGGCATTGGATCTAATAGCGTTCTTTTCCGCCTTTTGGTAGAACATCTTTTTATTCGTGGATAACCAGGAGCATTTCGGTCACCTGATCAATCCGGACACTTATGAACTGAACCACCTGCACAACGATATGTGGCAAATATTTGATAATCCTGTGGTATAGCCAAGTTTTTTAGATGAAAACTACGATCTTAATGCCATTTACGAAGGGAACGAACGCTAGTATTTCAATAAACGCAAATGTTTGTCTGGAGATAGGCATGCTGTCGGTGGAGGCAATTTGCTTTGTTTTCATGTTTTAGAAAAGCACCATTTGAAGGATTAATTTGGCATGATGACAGTTTTATAATCTTAGATACGTGGCTGCAGTCTTGTCTAGAAAAAATTGCGATGCGCTAATGGGCAAGTTATTGGATTTCGATTGCATTTATAAATTTTCTTGACCTAAAATCTCATAGTCAAGTCATCAAACTGCTGTAATGCAACCGAACTATCAGAAATACCACTGCCAGTTGGGTTGCCTTTTCTTCCGTGGCAAGTAATTCTGATAAGACCTTATTTGCAAATGTTATACTTTTCACTTTTAGTAGGTGTACTTTTTATTCAATTACAGAAATTTGTCGGAGTGAATTGCAGTTGGTGTCCCTTTAGGACAGGATAGATGTTTTGTGATTTCCTAGGTTTGGTTAGGTAAATTAGCCTTTTTTGTTAAACCACAGACTAATTTGTCTCGTGGCGAATAGTCAGTGAGAGTGCCGAGCACCGTGATTAACGGTTTATCAGAAACCGTGGCTGTAGTCTCATCAGTCCCTGCCATGTGTTTTGGCTCAGTGATGCAGCATCTGAAGGGGATTGCAAAAATTGTTTTGCGCATTTGGTCATCCACGTACGTGGCTGCCACGTTGCTAGCTCCGATCGTCCGTGCGGAAAATACCACACCACGGCGACTGTGTTCCTACAAGCCGTACATGATTTGCTAAAATGTGGACAGTTTTGCGTCATTATTAGACATTTGTCGAGGGAACAAACTTCTCATTTAAAATGATTGGTAAAAAATACCATTCTACGGAACTTTTTCCATCTCACGACACAGGGTGCAGTTGATCCATTGCTGAAAGGCGAAACTACTGATACGCGGTGTGCTTGTCGCTAGTTACGTAGGCGGTAAATTCAACAATTCAAGATTGGGTCTGCAGCTTCCATCCACTGCATAACGGTTTAAGAGACAAAGTGCTCACGCAAAATAGGTTGGCGTCCGTACGAGTGTCAGTTAGATTCACCATTGATCTCCTAAAATATAGTCAAACCCTCCACACATTTTCTTACAGAATGAATCGATTCGGAACTTATAACTTGATTTTAGGAGTGGGAGAAGAAATACCTCCATCCGGATTACCACAAGTATGTAAACCGTTCATTTGGAGAGTTTGAGCAGCCCTGTCCAGACGTGTTCTGGTTCCCACTCCTTTCGGAGAAGTTCTGCAAGGACATGATAGAGGAGCTGGAGGTTGCCGGCCTGTGGTCAACGGGCAGCAACATTGATCCGCGGCTGGAGGGCGGCTACGAGAATGTGCCCACCATCGACACGCATATGCGTCAGATCGACTGGGAGGCTCACTGGTTGCGCGTCCTGGCTACCTACGTGCGTCCCATCCAGCGAATTGTCTTTGAGGGCTACGAAGACTTGGTAGGATACTACATTGATAGCACTTCTCATGCTTTTAGGGCGATATCGGGTAGATTTATTTCCCCTTGAGCAAATACTGAGTATTCGTAGGCACATTTCTCGACATCCTAGGGTTACTTGACTGACTTACTAATAGCCTCAGATTAATCTCAACAAAGGCGAGCTCGTCTCCATCAACATCTTGTTCAACTCCTTAGTTTCAATTTCACACTAACGCGACTTTAGATGCCAGCTCTTGCCGGTTATTTGTGCTCTTAGCCAACTGCTCGAATGAATTTCGTGGTTCGTTACAAGCCTGATGAGCAGCACAGCCTGCGTCCCCATCACGACGCTTCCACCTACACCCTCAACATCGCCCTTAACCGACCGGGCTTTGACTATCAGGCAAGGGAATGCCTCATTCATCCTCCTCTTTCATCTTTCGTGCGCTTGATTAGTATCAACATTCTTATGCCCAAAGGCTTAGAACATGTTCAAATGTTTGTTGAAATTTTTCACATATTCTAGTTTATTAAACCTATCCAAAGAACTGGTACGTAATAGAACAATTCACCTTTTTGGCCACAGTTAAATCTTAGGATTTAAATACGTAATTATTTTGCACAAGAAAGCTTTCACAAAATGCGAATTACTGACCGGTTTTTAAAAGGAGCATTCTGCAATGCTGTAGATGATTTTAGAGGACTTAAAACTCCTGAAACATATTGTCATCCAAATGATAAAGTGACCACGAAACAACAACACTGCTTCGCAAAAGGCAGTAATTGGATGGTATTTACTGCCAGCAAGCAAGGTGGGAGGCAGGTTTCAGCCTAGATTGAGGCGGCTTTTTAGCCGGTGTCACGACTGTTGCCCTGAGAGGAGGTGATTCACCCTCTTTCATCGTGCCCATGTGATGCGTAGGGCGGCGGGGCTCGGTTCGTGCGTTACGACTGCGCAGTGGTGCGTTCGCGCCTCGGATGGGCTCTCATGCACCCGGGACGGCTGACCCACCTCCACGAGGGCCTTCGCACCACTCACGGTATCCGCTACGTCCTCATTACCTTCGTCAATCCTTGAGTCGACTCTTCCTCGTTCTCTATTCTACCACTTTTTCCCCCTAGTCGTTATCACAATTTTGCGTACATCAAAACTCGTCTTCCAATTTGCACTAGGTAAAGCCCTTTCCAGTCTTTCTTTTTGCCTTTTTGATTTAAACTATAAGGTTCTGCTCACATACAATTTAGTTCATATGCTTAATGACTTGGTTAAAGTTAAAATAAGGGTTTGGGATTTGACTTTGAAACAAACAAACAACAATTCTTCGTACTGTAGCTTAAATAAGTCATTGTGCTTTCTACCGACTAGAGTTAGTAGAAATGAAGGTTGACACCATAATATTACCTTCATTTACGTTGGGGCTGGGTTACTAGTAGACTGCAGTCATCATTTGGCAATATGGAACAGAAAACCCATAACAGAACGGTTTTCATTAGGTCATAAAGGAAACGTGATGAAAAGCGCACAATCGCCTGAGTGGTGAGCACTATGCAGTTTGATGTTTGCGGCTAATGAAATTAATCAGAAGCAGTATTATTCACGCATGAGCGGGGTGGGGATCAAGCCTTCCAAATGCTCGAAAAAGGTTAGGATGACCAAAACTTAGAATCAATGGAAAGCAAATCAGCCCTTCCTTAGCCTACGCACTTCTAAAAGGCACATACGAGGTCAGTACTCTCTTTGCATGTTGCGTTATTATCCGATCGTTAGTCCTAGGAAGTGGAACAGTGAGTAGGAACCCTTCGGATGGTGTTGTTACCAATCGCATTGGGTTTTACGCTAGCCTAAAGTGGCCTTTGCGTGGTCACCGGCTCTACGGCTGGCAGAGGAAAAGGAAGTAGGCGTGGGGGTGGGCAGACCTTGAAAACGGTACCGCACGCCGGGTGTCCGTAATCCCGGGTTGATTACGCGTACGTTGGTTACTTTTCCCCCAGGTGCTGGCAAATCGTAGCCCCAACATACACGGTGGGGAGTAAGAAGGACGAATTAAACATAATTAATAAGGCAATGCAAATTCGACGTTTGGGCGGCTATAGACAGATGGCCGTGGACTTACACAATCTGAGGTATGCGGTGCACACATTTCGTGCTTACCACAAGAGCAAATTTTTGTAAACTTTAAGACAATGAGAGCAAGGGGTCTGGTGAATAAACAAACTGACCAATTGCACAATGGGTGATGTGGACTGCATTGAAATGACTGAAGTAGTAATCTTTAGTACGCACTTTAGCTGCATTCGAACGATAATATTGCAATGCCCATTTTCATTTATTCTAAGATTTTAGTGCTAAATAGTATGGCATGTATAAAGCATATCAATTGGTTGAATTAATGGGCGAAACTGTTCAAACTGTTTGCCCTATTTCACCAGGAAAATGTTAGTGCAAAAACATTAGCACGTCAATTTACCATCATTGTAAGTCATTTTACAATGTTGATTTGAATACTAAGTGAATATTAACTACGTAGCGCCTTCATACGAAATGCTAAAATGTGTGCGTCATAACATTTCTCAACTTCTACAAAATAATGGTAAAAATAGTCGAACGTACTATCTATAGAATTCAACAACTGTGATCACATTGAAGCATTTTATGTTTTGATAGATCAAGGGGAAATTGCACAATTTACCTAGAGGTCTAACCGCAAAAATTAGAATCACAAGAGTAATTAAGCTGATGTTGTAGAATTTTGCATTAAAACTCGTTTCCATATTAAATACTCGTTGCCAAACAGGGTAAAGTTACGGGAGTGGGCTTGGATGAATGTATAAGGGAGCATCAGAATGTCGGTCTAAGAAGTCTGTTCAAATGGAGTATCGATTAACTGAAGCACCAGAATGCCTAAATTCAGCGACCCACCCCCGATGCCCACTTTTCACCACAAGCAGACCAATGGGCAAATAGCCTCTACACCCGACCAATGAGGACTCAGGATATCGAAACCAGTCAGCTGGTCTGCGCGTTGGCTATAAATAAGACGGACTGATTCGGCATCAGTTGGACATCACCTGGGCTAAACAATGAACGCTGCGAGATTTGGGTTCTCGTCGTCGCTTCTTCTCCTTGCCATCATCGCCTCCTCCATGGTACAAGCCGACGGTAAGTTGTGTACAGGCTCGTACCCGCTTCTCTAACATTACGGCCTCCCATGTTTGCTCCCTTCATCCTCCGTTCTGGTCACAGAACTCCATGTGATCGGGCTGCGTGGCGAGACGGACGACGCTGTGGAACGATTTGAGCGCTCTATTCAGGTCTTCGGTTACACCCACACTCTCGTCGACCTCTCCGCTTACGGCCGCATCACGCGCGAGGTGCCCTTCGAACGCAAGGCGCAGGCGCTTCGTCAACTCATGGACGACATCTCCGCCGAGCACGTCCTCATCCTTGACAGGTCAGTCCACGACCTCTCATTCTTTCTCCAATCCTTGCCCAAAAATATAGCGAAAATTCTTCCAATTCGGTGCTTTGTGTCCGCTGAATGTATGCTCTAATGTAATCAATCAAAATTGACTTGCGTTAATTCCTTTTGAACTCATTTTGCCTCTATTACAGCCACTCCTCCATCCTACTCAACAGCCCTGCCGACCCTATTAAGCAGGCCGAAAGGATTGGCGCAGATTTCATCTTTGTTGAGACAGTAAGTTGCCAATAGCAATTGGTCTAATAGGTAATAATGACGCTAATACCTACCACTTTGTCATTTGCAGGATGTCAACTCGGGCAAAAATCTGCCTTCAGGCGATGCTATATTCACAGGCATGATGGCACGCACGAAACGGCTGAAAGAGCTGCTGGATAATCTTCCAGATGACTCATCTGAGGACCTTATTAACGAGTTCCTTAATGGACTCCACTCTATACTTTCTCGGGTAATTCTTCGCTTCAACACCATCCCCTCTTGTGTGCCATATTTACTGTCACGTGAAACTATCTCATTAGCGTTAGCCCGTTTATCATGGTGTACCATTCCCCCTTTCTCGATAGGAATCTACCAAGGTTGCAATCGATGAAGGATCCGCTCTCTTTCAAATTGTCAACAAAGACTCAGGTAGGGAAGTCTTTCGCACGAGAGGTTTTCAGCCATTCGGTATGCAAATCTTGATTAACATGTGGCCTTCGATCAACTCTGTAGGTGCCTATTTAAAAGTGCGCTATGAGGGCGATCGGGGGTACGTGCAGAACGTGCACAAGGACACCGTTCCATCCATCCTCATCGCCTCTCCTGAGGGCAAGGTACGCATTAGTCATGATAGTTGAAGCCTACAGTCGGGCACACAGACTGATCCATAAAGCCTACCTTGTGCTGTGTTTTGTTTGCAGCACAATTTGAACTCCCTCTCTAACTACCTGGTTCGCGCCTGGTCGCCTGAAACAGGATGCCAGATCTGTGATGAAGAGAAGCTCGATCTCTCCCGTTTGAGTGTAGGCCTTTGCTTCGCTTCATCTCCCCTTGTTCATGTTGAGAAATTTTTTGGGTAAAATTAATTAGCATGAAAACAAACCGATTTATGCAGATGTTTTAACCCCACCTATTATTTTCATGCCTATTTTGGTGAAATTGGTTGCCTTTATGAGTATTGGTGACAGAAAAAGCTCCAGTGCAGATGAAGGCTAATGACTAGGCGATGAGGGAAACGAAAATGGAAAGTTTAACGTGATTTATGCATTCATAGCATGTCGACTACCCCGTCATCCAGCTTAGTGTGCTGGTAACGGAACCCACGCCGTTCCTTGAGGTCTTCTTTGAGAGCGTGGCAAATCTCACCTATCCCAAGAATCGAATCGACCTGGTCACATACTGTGCGGTAAGTCCACTGTCCTTCCTTTTCTTTCTCCTCCCCTCCACAGCATCGACAAATAAGATATCAGCGAAAATTCATTGTAATTATCCATTTCTTTAATATTTTCAGGTGGAGAAGCAGAAATCAGTTGTGGATGATTACGTTGCCAAGACCTCACATGAATACCGTTCGAACAGAGAGATCCGATTGGCTCCGGGTGCACGACCCATCGAAGCCTTCCGAGAAGCTTTGTGAGATTTTAATCCTGTTTCTTGCACCTCATTTTACAATCGAATGCACTTGGCATTCCGCTTCAACAGGCCCCATTGCTCAAACAACTTTCTTCCCTTTTTCCCACTCCAACCAGGTCATATTGCTGGGAGAGCAATAGATGCAAATACCTCTTCTACATGGAGCCGACCACTCAGTTGCGCAAGGCAGACACACTGGAGCACCTGGTGTCTACGAAGAAGAACGCCATCGCGCCGATGATGACGCGCCCGGGCAAATTCTGGTCCTCTTTTTGGGGTGCTCTTACTGATGAAGGCGCCTATGCACGCTCTGACGACTACTTTGACATCGTTGAACGTCGCCAAACGTGAGTCAAACTCCCCTTTACACCCTCTCTTTGTACCACAGCCCAAGCTGTTTTCTTTTTAACTTACTTCACGTCTGGAATATGGTTGCCTTTGCAATAATCCATTTGCTTCCCGAGTACGGTGTCATTCTTTTGCAAAAACTACCACCTTTGACGATTGCAAGCGAATGACGATTTTGCGGCTAAACGTAAGCATACAGCTGCTACAAAATCGACGTGGTTATTTAGAATAACCGTAATTGGAATATTCTGTGTCATGCCGAGTCATGCACGAGGATGGAATTGTTTCAATGCCGCTCATTTATGGTTTTATGAGTGATATGAGCGTAATGCGGCGCTTGTTGCAGAAATTTCTGGTCAATTGCACAATATCGGCTTGCATGACTGCCTCCCTGACTCACTCAATAACTCGACTATGCATTAGCTATACACGGTCAGCCTTCATAATGGTTTGAGCTCTCAAGCTGATATATACTATTGTGTTAAATGTGGTCTTCGCTGTGGCTGTTTTAGCGGACTCTGGAACGTGCCGCTGGTCGGAAGCTCAGTGCTCTTCTCGCGGTGGGCTGTAGGGCAACTGCAGGAGGCGCTGGAGGATAGTGGATTCCTGCTCTACGATATTGCCAGTGCCGCTCTTCTACAGGTGCGTTGCCTTTTACCAACATTTCACTTAAAGAGCTCGACACGCCAGTGCATTAATATATCTACATAACCACCTAGGAATAAAGTGAATAAGTCTCTCTAGGTGGCTGTAGGTAGGCAGAATATGGCATTTAAGGTGAATGTCAAATTACCAGTGAGAAAAACGATTGAAGAATAAGTCGCTTTTACTAAGTGATTGTTTGCCATTTTTGTTCATTTCATCAGTCTTTTATGAAATACAGAACATCTTCCTCTTTGTGGACAATCGGATGGACTTCGGCCACCTGGTGAATCCGGAAACCTATACCTTGGACCACCTGCACAACGACCTCTGGCAGATCTTCGATAACCCTACGGTGCGTTTCTTGATTACACATACGAGAATTGAAAAACGATTTAAAGATAGTCTTTTATTAATAAAGAAAGTTTTGCCAAAATTTACAAGCCCTATCAGCATTAGCATAATTCCAAGAACGACTTAAATTTGTTCAACAAGTGTATGGATAGGGTCTATAATCCTGCATTGCATGTCAACCCAAAAGCAATCTCATTATCATTAGGAAATGTAAATAGAATTTTAGCCTTGGCCTCGCAATGGGGTTCAAGTGTGTGGTGTCGCATTTTGTACTAGGATTGGGAGGAGCGCTATATCCATCCAGAGTACTTCCGTTTCGCCAACGCTTCCACCACCATGGCTGACTTTGAGCAGCCTTGTCCAGACATATTCTGGGTGCCGCTGATGTCGGAGACCTTCTGTAAACAACTAATCGAAGAGATGGAGTACTTTGGCAAGTGGTCCGATGGTTCCAATTACGACCCTCGCCTCGAGGGTGGCTACGAGAACGTGCCCACTGTCGACATCCACATGAGACAGGTTGGCTGGGAGGAGCACTGGATGCACGTTCTTCAAAAATACGTCTATCCTATTCAGCTGAAACTGTGGGAGGGGTACTATGATAAGGTGGGTGGTATTGTTTAACATTGGTTTGCTTATTTTACTTCCCTGCACGTTAATTTTTTTGTTGACCTCATAATCTTTTCTTCTACACTATTACACGCATTCACAGACACTACTCCACTAAAGAATCGACAGCCAAACCTACAACTGTTTGGAAGACTAGTTTTTACTCTTTCCCTCTTATCACTTATTCATCTCCTTAAGCCGACTGCGAGGATGAACTTTGTTGTGCGCTACAAACAAGGCGAGCAGCCGTCGTTGCGCCTTCACCACGACGCCTCCACCTACACTCTCGACATGGCTCTCAACCGTGTCCACATCGACTATACGGTAAGCCTTCCATCACCTCTCACTTTATTGCCTTCTACGCGATTGGTAACAAACGGTCAAACGGTATATTCAATTTTCAAGAAGCCTTGCACGACCTGGCTTGGTGCAGCAATAAACATGCTAGTGGGGCATAAACAGGATGAGCGCTAGGAGATTGGTGCGGTTATGGATTCAGTGGAGGGGTAATGTCTATTGGTGGATGTTCTTTTGTCTCTTCTTAGGGCGGAGGCGTACGGTACCCGCGCTACAACTGCACCCTAGTCGACACTCGCGTCGGGTGGCCCCTCGTCTTCCCTGGCCGACTCACTCACCTACACGAGGGTTTGGAGACTACTAGTGGCGTGCGATACATCTTCGTCACATTTGTTAATCCCTAGTCACTTTGTTTTTTCCTATCCTTTCTTACAGTAACTCTCATTGTATAACACTCTTTTAATTATTTAGTGCAGTAAATGTCGCTTGCAACACCCATGTTTTGATAAATAATGCAATAGACAGTGGCTAATTTCAGAGAAAACAAGTCTTTTTTGGTGGAATAGTAATTTGATGCACAAGACTCCTTCGTGTTTAATCTCAACCTACTGTTTGCTGAAATAGAAACTCATTAGAATTTCGGTGAACTTGTCAATGCACCTCCATTGGAAGGGGCTGTAAATATTAAAGGCTTCACTGCAGTTGCCTTGCCGGCACAAAGGGTTAACCAAAAGTGTTGCGATCGGCAAGTGCCCGCCAGGCGCCTGGCGAGTGAGAGACAGCCTGAGGATGATTCTGCATGGAAAGAGGTGGCTTTAGGTGCGTGGAGTTTAACAACTGGCCGATCTCGGATTTCGAGTAACTGTCAGTACGTCTCGAATGCATCTGCTCTATATGAGTCCGTCAGGAAGAGCAAACCGGGAGCACATGACTTTTTAACATGTCCAGAGGTTAGAGAAAAAGCATGCAGGGACGCTCTTCTGCGATTGCACACTTCTGCAATACCGACAGTGTGTAAGTTGGTTCTTTTTTTCCAAAGTCTAAAATTCCCCATTTTGCTTCTCAAAGTGGTAATGGTTGCGCCGCTTTCTTGAATCCTGATTTGAGGCGTCTCCTGAAACCTTATTTTATCCATAACAGAAAAAAATTAGTAGCTTGGAATGCACTTTAGCTTATTTTAATGTTGCTATTAGACTTTTTGTGCGGAAAATTTTACGATGCTCCAAACCAAAACAACAATAGGAATAATTGCATCAAGTTGTTTAACAAGGTGACTTGGGAAGGGAATATAGCTGCTTGTGGGTAAAAGAGGTAAATAATCTACTATTCTTGGTATCGGCGCATTTGATTTAATAGGGTAACTGCCGAGGCAATTTGATTAAAGGTTTAGATTCTCGTATCCTAGAATACACTCCGGTAGCCCATGAGCACCTAAGCATTGACAACTTTAAATCCTGTGTTCGTATGGCTGTCATTTATTTAATATCACAGTGCGGTAGACGCAAGACCTCGAGCCGAAGACTAGAAGAGCCAGAACTTTACACCAAATGCGCTTTGTATTTGGCCTTGCTATCTTCATGCAGTCGCCGAATTGAGACATTTCTTTGTGGAGCACTGATCTACTATGATACACCGCGTAATTGAATAGCAAGAATACTCGCACAATGCGGTAGGCCTGTTTTCTGCGCCTCTCTCCATTGCATGAAAGCCAAACGTGGTTATCTTCAGATTCAACCCGAAGCCTCAGCAGTATGTTAGAGTAGTCTTGAAAACTATTACTTAAGTGGTTATTGCGCATTGTATTACATAAAGTTTTGACTTTATACTGTTAAGGTTACTTTAGCTGTTTGTCGATCTTTGTTCGTTTGATATTAAAACTTACTTAGGATGGTCTCATGACAAGAGTAGAAATGCAAAGCAGAAGTCTATTAGAAGAACTTTTCGGAAGTTTCATGTACATTATTTGTCACAAAGAGATAAATTACCATTTTCTTTAAAAACGTCCCCCATAAGTTCGTTCTTTTGGTAAATCGTTGAAATGCTCCAAAGTAATACCGTTTAGCACCCTTTGTAATACTTTGTTTGTTTGACTGCCGGTTTCGGTGACGGACACTTGGGTGGCCATATTGCGCTAGCCGCGTGGGCTGGCCTCGGGTCATGCCAGCAGTCCCGTCCCCTCGGACTACTGAATATATAGGCCCTTCCCTAGCATTAAGCCTTCTTTTGCCTTCAATTTTATTTCATTGTAGTCAAAACTTATTTGTTAAGCAAGACTGGCAGGTGTTAACATGGTAGGAATTTTAATCAGTTCAACAAGATTGAACTCGACCGCAATATCGACGCAGTCGCATTGACCACGAGCGAATTGGCTCTTTTGCCTGTTTGGCTCACAAATCCAACAGTAATCACACATTGAAGTCAGCGCAAAGCAATGAAACAAAAGTACAGCCATCAGCATTTGTAATCCTCAATTTCCATAATAGATTTGCATAATTCAAAGAAAGTAAGAATAAAAACCCAGAATGTGATTGGGATTAGGGGTTGACAAAGGTGACGAAGATGTATCGAATGCCACTAGTGGTCTCCAGGCCCTCGTGCAGGTGAGTCAGTCGACCGGGAAAGATGAGTGGCCAACCCACGCGGGTTTCCACGAGTTTGCAACCGTAACGAAGGAAATGCACACCGCCACCCTCGTAATCGACATGAACTCGATTGAGAGCCATGTCCAGAGTGTAGGTGGCGGCATCGTGGTGGAATCGGAGGGAAGGCTGTTCACCAGGCTTGTAGCGCACAACAAAGTTCATTCTTGCCCATGGCTGAAAGAAGACTGCAGTTTGTCATTGAGCGGAAGAAAGTGGAGATGACGAATGCATCCAAAAGCCATGAATCCCTACTTTGTCGTTATATCCTTCCCACAGTTTCAACTGAATAGGATACACGTAGGTTCGAAGTACGTGGAGCCAATGCTCTTCCCAATCAATCTGACGCATATGGATGTCGCGAGTTGGGACGGCCTCGTAGCCACTCTCCAAGCGAGCATCATAGTTGGAGCCGTCAGACCACTTGCCGTAGTGTTCCATCTCCTCCACCAACTGTCGACAAAAGAGCTCAGACATCAGCGGCACCCAGAAGACGTCCTGACATGGCTGCTCAAAGTCATCCTTTGTGATTGATTTATTTGTGAATTTGTAGTAGTCGGGGTGAATGTAGGCCTCCTCCCAGTCCTTCAAAGGCAGGCAAACAAACATTTGAGCTGGTCCGCAATCATTTATTTTTGACAGGCTTTTTTCTTTTATTTTTTGTTTACTTATTAGGATTCGTAATTCTCTTCGTTACTAACTTGTAAAACTTGGTTAAGTGAATATTTTGAATGACCCAAACACAAAGGGGTCTTTTTCATTTTGGGTGGATAAATACATCTTGGCATCTCGGACAGAATTGACCCCTTTTTGAAGGAGTAGTTGCCTGTTTGCGAAATAAATACTTACAACAGGATTGTCGAAGAGTTGCCACAAATCGTTGTGCAAGTGAACGAGACCAAAGGTAGTGGGATTGGTGAGACGACCAAATTGAACACGGTTATCGACATACATAAAGACGTTCTAAAGGCAAAGAACAGTTTTGCTTACACAAACATCAGTTACAAATGAGACGGGTAGATTTGTGGCTTCAGACTAACCCTTTTGGTTGTTGTGGAGGTAAGAGACAGGTAAAAGAACTGCTCCTCTATAAAGCCGCTTGTGATTTCCGACAGTGCCCATCGATTCAACAGGAAAGTGGTTCCAACCAATGGAACGTTCCACAAACCACTTCAAAATAAGTAAAACCCGTAATCTAACATCTCTTAATAGAAGCATACTTAGAATCTCTTTGCAAGAAGGCCATAAACGAATAGTTGAGATATAACTGCAGCTGCGTTACATTATTTACCAGCCTTGATTTATATGGGCAATTTTAATACTATTTTAATTTATTCTGAGAGAATCACTCGTAAGGCGGTCCTTAGTAGCATCACTAAAACCACTGAGGAAATTGAAGGAATAAACCCAATAAAAATGGACTTTAAATTCCTTCTACTTCAAATACCAAAAGATTTTAAAGAAACACTTGTTATGCGATTATATAATTCACCGTTTGCGACGTTCCACGATTTCAAAGTAGTCAATGGATCGTTTGTATGAGCCATCATCAGCGATGTCTCCCCAGAAAGTTGACCAGAAGGTATTGTGACGAGTCATAAGAGGGGCCACTACACTACGATTAGTTGACACGAGATGTTTGAGTGTTCCTGGCCACGTGAACTGGGCAGTTCCCTCAACATAAAAGAGGTCCTCGCATTCGGGCGTTTCGAGACAAATATTTCTGTAGTGATCAAAGGAAAAAGTGTTTAAAAGGATTATTTTTTATCCTTGAAACTGAAAACGAATGTCCAATGTACACTTACGCTACATGCAGGAATGCCTTATCTTGTTCTTTGTACAAGTCGGGACTGATTTCTTCAACTGAACGGTAGTGTGAACCATGTGTGTTCAGAAAATCGTCTACAAACTTTTGCTGTTCGGGTATCTAGAATTGAGCTAAGAGACATTAGGATCCGGCACGGATTTGCCACAGCGTACAATACGGAGGGTCGTGTGCTCAACTTACTGCGCAGAAGGTTGTAAGGTGAATGCGGTTCTTGGGGTAGTCAAGATTCGCTAGGCGCCTGAAAAAAGGTTCAAGGAATGGGGTTGGACGAACGATGAAGACGCCAAGCATCACCACTGGATAGTCATCAGTCTAAAGGAACAAAACCGGACCTCTTCTCATTTAGCTGTCGGCAAATAGGATGGCATAACGTGAAAGATAGAGATCACATGTCCATGTCCCGACGAAACGAATGCGAGACATTTGTAAAAGCCACATAAGTAAATAAATGGGTAATCATTGCAAAGAAGGGAAAATGGTTGCTATAGTTAGAATAGGACGTAATTTAGGAACAGCCTAAATGCATGATAAGCCCAATTCTCAACATTACCTGAAGTTTTTCAAAGTCAATTCTGTCTTCATCGCAAATTTGACAACCGGTTTCGGGAGACCAAGAACGCGTCAGGTAGTTGCTTAGTCCATTCAATTTCCTCTGAAAGTCATTTAATAAATGATCCACCTCGCGTACATTTGTTTGCCTTAGGTTTTCTTCAAACGGTACCACACTAATAGTAATGTCATTGTACTGTGTTGTGGGAATGGTTATTTGGGGTTATTATCAATAAATCCATATTTATTCGAATTCCTAAGGCGAAAATTCTCATCCATCGTGGTTGCACGCCCACAGGCAGGCGTCCACGTGCCACGTAAGCAGGTTGGCCAGCGTCATAATGCAGCACCACGTGTCCTGGGGCAAGATGTGCCACGTCGGTAATTCGAGGCACTTCCCCAAGGTCACCATCGTGCATTTGCTAGTTCCTATGCCTTGGAACCACCTGAAGTTGAGCCCTCACTCACTCCGAATGTAAGATTTACACAGATGTAGCGAAAATCAAATGTCAGCCTAACGCTCCCTACCTTTGATTCATGCTCGTTTGCAGCCACGGCAACTACAGGTACTGTGTCAGTGCGGACGTTCTGGATGTAACCACGATCGTGTTCAAAACGGATATTCAGATCTACTCAAAGAAAATAAATACACTTTATATGCATACTTTGGAAATGCATAGCGTAGGAGAATTGTGTAGGTTCCCCACTTACCAGTATCTGGAGTAATTTGCTGGAAAAAACTAGACGACGTGTCCATCAAAACTGAAGCCGATTGCTAAAATAAATGGGTGAAAGGTGGAATTTTTTTGTGCATTCCAGACGTCATTAAAGCAAATCATCTACAAACTCACTTTCTCAATTCCTTCTAGGTAAGACTTGACATAGTCTTCGCTAAGCACTGGTGGGAGGCTTGGAATGGCGCCATGAAGCAGTTTGGTGCGTGCGAAAAGGCCGAAGAACATGGAATCCAACTTGGATTTTTCATCTGCACTTGCAGCATCCTGTCAATATTAAAAAAATTTGAAATGCTTAACAGTACCAAAGGTGAATGCTACCAAGCTAATTGAAATAAGAGTTGATTTTTCGATCATGGGGTTGGTTTTCACTACATATTTTAAATAATAGCATGAGTAGTCGAACAGTTTTCTTGCCTAAAAATTTTTCGGCACCGAACGTGTTGATAAGGTAAACAATTTTCTTCAACTTACACCAGCAATATAGATGTAGTCAGCTTTAAGATTTTCAGCTCTTTGAATAAGATCGCTTGGTCGCCCAATGAGAACAGATAGGTGGCTATTAAACAGAACGTGAAGGATATGCAGTTAGCCGTATTCGAACATACAATTTAAAAAAAAAAACAGTCGCTTAGCTGTTCGATCGTCTGCAAACTATGTACTGTTCACCTGTCAATGATGAGTGTGTATTCGCTGTCGCTGTATTCGATTGCCTGTTTAATTTTGGCCAGCTTCACTTCTTCTTTCACCTCATCGGGCGTGCGACCAAAGTCGGAGAGGTCGATTTCCGTGTAGTAGTAGCCAAACACGTCAGCAGAACGTTTGCAGCGCTCACTCGCATCGTCGGGTGCTCCTCTCAGCCCTATCACTTGTAGAGCTGCAGTGGAATAATTAGGGGCAGGTTATTATACGTCATCAAAAGCTCCTCTGCCTCAAAGTCAATGTGATTAAGTAAATCACAAATCTCAAGAATATGGCAATCAATCCCATTGTTTTCCGTCTGAAGAGAATATGATCAAAACTTTTAGAAAATAGGTCGAGCAATCTACTGTTGTGAAAAGTGTTCCATGATACCACTAAATTCTTTCTCGACTGCTTAGGCATTTGTAATGCAAAGAACTAGGGCAACCTAGAAACGGCAGTTCTTTACATTATGGATGAGGAGCTTACATGAAACTAGATACCGGCAATAACATACGATTCGGTGATATTATTGAAAGTCATGTAAACAGAGACAACTTGTTAATTGTGACACTCGAGTAAAGCGTCCTAAACCAAGGAAAGAATCGTTTTAAGTGGTGTCGATGCAGCCAATTTAGGTTTAATCGTCACGCGCCGTCTATTATGCTCTTTGTCAGGCGCCCGAAAGAAACTAAGTTTGCTGCAAATGAAACATGGTTAACTTTGATGAAAAGCATGCAACCGGAATTCATAGAGTACCAACATTACTTATTGGTTTCTATGTTGCCTTCAGATAAAATTGTTTTAAAGTATTTTATGGCAGCAAGAGTGAAGAAGACCGTCTGTCAATTTTAGCCATCGGAAGAGCCTGTTATTTAAAGGGGAATTATAAATTACACATACGAGAACGATTGTCTATAGAACTTAAGGTGGTGAAGTATGGTATGCAACAGTGTTGACAGAAAGCAAGGTGTATTGACCAACCAGGAGCCGAGAGAGAGGGGGCCACGCACAGCAGACTTATTAATAGGGAGACCAGTGTGATCATGGCGTTGGTTCAGTTGGGACAGCGAAGCGATAGCACCACTTATATAGTCTCTCGTCAGGTGGCCGATACCAATTGGCTGAGTGTCCTTTTCCCCACCTTAAAACATCGCGCTCTCATTGGTCGCCGAGGTGGGAATAGCGCGCTGTCGGCAGCCTGGCTGATGACCCTTGCAACTCAGTTCAAATTAAACTACTTCGGCTTTTAACTACCATTTTCATGCCCAAAATGCACAGTTTTATGCACCACCAACTTTTCAAGCAAAAGATTTAAAGTTAAGCATAAAATCTTCGTAGACGAATTGAAAAAGTTAAAAATTCTGGTGGTGCTTGCAATAAAATTGAACCGCTGAGCAGATGGGGAAAGGCCATAAATGTTGTTAATGAGTGGTAGCACCCAGCACTCCCATGTTTCATGTCTTAACGTCTAGGTGAATTTACAGGATCAGATACCAAATGCAGAGGCTAGCACCTTTAAATAACGTGAGTTAGGTATGCAACTTTTTATTCTTTTATATGGTTACTACTGGTACCTACTAAGAGCTTCCCTCTATAAGGTCATTTTTCCTGGCTATACCATGGATTTTTCAAAATGCTAAGTCCAGCCCAGCAGTTCCAAAGAGCAATGCAAAATCACCCTTATAAAAGAATGGGAAATTTCCTTAAAACTGTTTAACTCGTGGCTGGATATGGTTGGTGTCACCATTTATATTAATAATACAAGTAAATTTTAAGCCCCTTAAGTGATTGTTAAATACATATGCTGAGAGATATTTGAAGGCATTTAACAGCTTTTAGTAATCAACCGAGAACAGAATAACTGTTTCCACCAAGTTAATAAATGGCCTTATTCAAAATAATCATTAAAGTGCCATGCCTAGTTCCTAAGTGGATTTGTAATTTTGAAGAAGGTGCTATCGTTGGAATGTCTCAGATCCCAAAAATAGCAAGTTCATTAAGATCAAATAAACCTCTCTTGATTTACTTGGCAAACCATGTGGCATAACCACCCATTTCTGAATAAATACACGCAAAGATCGTAAGGACTCCTTATTTTGCAAAGAAGCACAAAATATGTTTGTGCATTCCGCAGTTCATTCTAAGCCGAATCAAGCTGCAATTTTGAGGACTTCTCCAATGAAATGCTGTCCACATTCTCCTTTGGTGGCATCAAACAAGGCTCCAAATACGTTTATCACGAGTTCCGGTGGATAAGTAATTATTTCATTACCTCAACTGCTAAAAAGAATTCGAAAGGGAAATGCTTGAGTTTTCGGGAGTAACCGAAGATTTGGATGTAAATCTAGCAGAAGTGTATTGTGTTTTGTTCGCGCAAAGTGAGAATCGACTTAAAATGATCAGAAGATTCATTTAAAGAGCTATTTTTACCTATTAAATGGCATACTATTTTTTTTGGGAACATTTATGCTGAAAAACTTAAGTCCAGCTCAGGTTTAGAGTCACTTATAAGTTTTTGAGGAAGGCACTTAAGAGAGCGAAAGAGTAGGCAGATTTTCTCTAGACGCGCTTCAAGCATTCCACGGAACAGCTACAGCATCTAGAGCCTCGGCAAAAAAAACAAATCAAAGCCTATCCACCTCCGACAGTACTTAATCCAGACACTTGGACTTTTGCATACAATTCTAGCCCAGGAAGCATGTTCATCACCGCGCCACAGGAGGAAGTAACTCTAAATTCTAGAAAGGGCTTATTAATTTGCAGTCGCCACTTTATCGTACGCCGGTGAAATTGCCAAAGTCCTCGCAACACCTGCTCATCTACCCTTCTCTACGCACAGTACGTACGGTACGTATTTTCCTTCACTGTGTGACATCCGTGACGCATGATGTTTACCCCGTGCACCTTCCCGACAATGACAAGGGAACATCAGCCGTGGTGTTTACGGTCCTATCCCTTTCTTGGTCTGACCTCAGGGTGAGCACAAAAGAGCACGACGGTTAATGAATGAATTGGCATACTGTTGGGCGTCATTGGTAATGAACTAGTGTGGCAACCAGCTATTAGGCGGTGCCGCACCTCATTTCTGCACCAATCCTTTATTTTGTAGGGGCAATGATTTCGAATAACTTCTAAGTGAGATCAGTGTCAATCTGACAGACTAATATAATGGCTCGTGTTATGTCGCACAACAGCAAGCTAAGTGCTTTAAACAACAATTTATGCATGCGCTAGGTATCCGCAACCACCTGAACAATGTCTTTAGACCAAAGGTAAAGAACTTGTATGCAACAGAGAGGGTAGTGACGAGATTTACTCATTTTTAGTGAAAGCATACCAAGGCAATGCTGCCCGTTGTGCTGGTTGGCGACTGCGTGACCGGTGCAGGCCGCGCCACGTGTACACTTGCCACGAGGGCAGATGCGCGTGGGTGAATAAGGGGGTAAGGAGAGGTCTTGGCACCTTTCATTCAGGGGTCACATGACTGCCACTATTCCCTCAACTTCAAGTCTGGTAGTGCTTCCATCCGTTGGGCGCACGAGCCAAGCGTTTTGACTCACGCCCTGTGTGAAATTGGCAAAATTTTAGCCTGTGCTGTTTAACACATTCACTCTACTGGACTGGAGCTTAGTGATTCTGGCAGAATTCAAGTGAATGACGCATCAGAAATAATTTTTATCTAACATAACCAGTAATTTAATGCATTGCTTCCAATCTACTGGCAGCGCTCTTTCCATGACTCGATTCGAGACTTACAGCTACGATAGAGCAATACTCGGTGCGTTCGTGAGGTTATGCCCCAGAACCCACCACGAATCGAAAGGAATCGCAAATGCTTGATGTGAGCCATTACAAATGCTAACAAAAGCTTTGTTCTAGGCTTTAACGCCCAAACAGGGCCCAATTCATTCTCCCAAAGCGCTCTACTTCCACTTAGAAGTTATTCGAAATCATTGCCCCTACAAAATAAAGGATTGGTGCAGAAATGAGGTGCGGCAC